>CM070014.1:14321472-14603972 GCA_036247105.1 Cirrhinus mrigala | reverse complement strand
TAGTGTGTTGCTATACAGACATTTTGATAGTATTCTGATTGCTACTCTGGTTCTTACTGGCCTAAATGTGGGTTATGATAGTTAAAAACTACACTTAAAAATGAAATAAAAATACATGGTAACACTTTAGAATAGGATACACTTATTCACTATTAACTATGACTTTTCCCTCAATAAATTCATAATTTGCTGCTTATTAATAGTTAGTAAGATAGTTGTTAAGTTTAGGTACTGGGTAGGATTAGGGATGCAGAATAAGATCATGTAGAATAAGGCATTAATATGTGCTTAATTAGTACTAATAAATGGCTAATATTCTAGCAATATGCATGCTAATAAGCAACTAGTTAAGAAACCGTAAAATAACTTAAAATAAACGTTACAATAAAATATTTAACAAAATGTACTTATTAAACATATTATTTTAGCTACAACATTATCACACATTTTCATTTAGTTTGACTCAGTGTACTAAAATATTTAAACCTAAAACTGAATTAAAAAGAAATAAAAACAATGCGGCTAAAATAACACTAGACTTATAGATATTGTAAAAAACAAGAAGTGTGCTTAATTATATTGAATGTGCACTTGTAGTGTACTTGTAATCTTGTATTGTAAGAACTGAATTTGCAGATAAAATAATATTAAATACTATTAAAAAATAATATGAAATATTTTAATAATTTAATGACTAATAATTTTTCACGACTTTCGTAAACACAAGTACACTTTAAAATAGTTTACGTTCTAATAGCAATTTTACAGTCTTACTTTAAAGTACATTTTATTGTTGTTCTTTAAAGAAGTACACTTATTTTGATGTGTTGAACCACTGAGTTGTCATGTATTTGGTATAAGATTTTGAACATCATGATCTGAAACTATAGCACAAGCTTGCTGTTGTTGTGGCCCTGAGGGCGTATGTAGTGTTTGAGTTTGGGGCGTCTGCTGAGATTTGTCACACCAGCTGTTGTGGAGCTTCCTAGTGACTCCCAGCGACACATTTGCACGAATTACAAATGTATGTTGGCGTGTGTATCTCTCAGCTCAGTTGTCATCACTTCAGCACATACACACGCTTGGGTTCCTGCTCTTCAGCATGTGTGTGTATGTGTATGTGTGTTTGTGATCTTTGTGGGAATGTTTGCCCTTAATTTGTGTGAGAATGCAAGATTTTTCTTTATCCACAAGGGGTGGGGATAGAAAGAGAGGAGAACAGATCGTTTGTCCTCATCATCGTCTCGTTACATCATAAATGTAAAAGGACAGTTGTTTCGCATGATGAAGCAAGCCTCATGAGGATGCATGGGCTCATTTTGCCAACTGCTAACAAATGACTGTTGAGCTGTAACCTTGGTTTAACCTCGGGTTATGCACTGTTAAATCACATTTTTCATCATATTGTCAAATAATTGTTTTCTGTATAATCACAAAAATGTATGTGTGTTAATGTAATAACCTTCAGAGGAATATGCAATTATTACTTTTTCATTAAAAGTTTTACACAATTAAAATTAATAGTTTTGAAAAACATGTTTTCCTTGTACCCTCACATGAGATGAAGACAGTAATATCAGTAGCCTAATAAAAGCTGCTTTTATTTACAGGAGCTGCCAAGTTTAGATAACATGACCACTTTACAAAAAGGTTAACATTTTTATAGCATTTTGTCTATTCATTTAAGCCGTAATGAACTGAAAGAAGCGACAGATAATTTCTTCAGTATTATGATATAAAGCACATCTGAGTAAAATGAATGATCGAAAAAGAAAAAAATGTGCGGCTGAGATTCTGTGCCTCGGTTGTTTAGCTCCAGGGCTTGAGCGGGCTCTGTAGCAGACTCATGAACTGGAGCAGAATCAAGGGCTGAAGTGGGTTTTGGTGCAGACTCAAGGCTGGAGTGGGCTCTGGAGCAGACTGATGAACTGCACCGGATTCAATGGCCGGAGCGGCTGGATTCAATGGCTGGACCTGATTTAATGGCTGGAGCGGTTCTGGAGCAGACTCATGAACTGGAGCGAACTCAAGCGCTGGAGTGGGCTCTGGAGCAGACTCCTGAACTGCAGCAGACTCAAGGGCTGGAGCAGACTGATGAACTGGACCGGATTCAATGGCTGGACCGGATTCAATGGCTGGAACAGGCTCTGGAGCAGACTCATGAACTGAAGCAGACTCAAGGGCTGAAGTGGGTTTTGAAGCGGACTCAAGGGCTGGAGAGGGCTCTGGAGCAGACTGATGAACTGCACCGGATTCAATGGCCAGAGCAGCTGGATTCAATGGCTGGATTCAGTGGCTGGACCGGATTCAATGGCTGGAGCAGGCTCTGGAGCAGACTCATGAACTGGAGCGGACTCAAGCGCTGGAGTGGGCTCTGGAGCAGACTCATAAACTGCAGCAGACTCAAGCGCTGGAGCAGACTCTGGAGCAGACCGATGAACTGGACCGAATTCAATGGCCGGAGCAGCTGGATTCAGTGGCTGGACCGGATTCAATGGCTGGAGCGGGCTCCGGAGCAGACTCATGAACTGGAGCAGACTCAAGGGCTGAAGTGGGTTTTGGAGTGGACTCAAGGGCTGGAGAGGGCTCTGGAGCAGAATCAAGGGCTGGAGTGGGCTCTGGAATGGATTCATGAACTGCAGCGGACTCAAGGGCTGGAGCAGACTGTGGAGCAGACTGATGAACTGGACCGGATTCAATGGCCGGAGTGGCTGGATTCAATGGCTGGACCGGATTCAATGACTGGAGCAGGCTTTGGAGCAGACTCATGCACTGCAGCAGGCTCTGGAGTGGATTCATTGGTTTGGAGTTGGCTCTGGAGCAGTTTCATGGGCTCTGGAGTGGACTCATGAATTGGAGCTGACCCAAGGGCTGTAGTAGGCTCTGGAGTGGATTCAAAGGCTGGAGTGGGCTCTGACGCAGACACATGGGTTTGGAGTGGGCTCTTGAGCAGTTTCATGGGTTTGGAGTGGGCTCTAGAGTGGACTCATGAACTGGAGCGGACTCAAATGCTGGAGCATACTCTGGAGTGGACTCATGGACTGCAGCGGGCTCTGGAGCAGTTTCATGGGTTTGGAGCGGACTCATGAACTGGAGTGGACTCAAGGGCTTGAGTGGGCTCTGGAGCAGACTCAAAGGCTAGAGTGGGCTCTGGAGCAGACACATGGGTTTGGAATGGGCTCTTGAGCAGTTTCATGGGTTTGGAGTGGGCTCTAGAGTGGACTCATGAACTGGAGCGGACTCAAGTGCTGGAGCATACATTGGAGTGGACTCATGGACTGCAGCAGGCTCTGGAGCATATTCATGGGTTTGGGGTGGGCTCTGGAACCATTTCATGGGCTTGGAGTGGGCTGTAAAGTGGACTCATGAACTGAAGCGGACTTAAGAGCTGGACGGGCTCTGAAGTGGACTCATGAACTGCAGCAGACTCAAGCGCTGGAGCAGACTGATGAACTGGACCGGATTCAATGGCCGGAGCAGAGGGATTCAGTGGCTGGACCGGATTCAATGGCTGGAGCGGGCTCTGGAGCAAACTCATGAACTGGAGCAGACTAAAGGGCTGAAGTGGGTTTTGGAGCGGGCTCAAGGGCTGGAGAGGGCTCTGGAGCGGAATCAAGGGCTGTAGTGGGCTCTGGAGTGGACTCATGAACTGCAGCGGACTCAAGGGCTGGAGCAGACTGTGGAGCAGACTGATGAACTGGACCGGATTCAACAGCCGGAGTGGCTGGATTCAATGGCTGGACCGGATTCAATGGCTGGAGCAGGCTCTGGAGCAGACTCATGCACTGCAGCAGGCTCTGGAGTTGATTCATTGGTTTGGAGTGGGCTCTAGAGTGGACTCATGAACTGGAACGGCCTCAAGTGCTGGAGCATACTCTGGAGTGGACTCATGGACTGCAGCGGGCTCTGGAGCAGATGCATGGGTTTGGGTGGGCTCTGGAGCAGTTTCATGGGTTTGGAGTGGGCTGTAAAGTGGACTCATGAACTGGAGCGGACTTGAGGGCTGGACGGGCTCTGAAGTGGACTCATGAACTGGAGCGGATTCATTAACTGCAGTGGGCTCTAGAGCAGCTTCATGCGTTTGGAGTGGGCTCTGAAGTGGATTCATGAACTAAAGCGGACTTAAGGGCTGGAAGGGCTCTGAAGTAGACTCATGAACTGGAGTGGACTCAAAGGCTGAAGTGGGTTTTGGAGTGGACTCAAGGGCTGGAGAGGCCTCTGGAGTGGACTCTGGAGCAGACTCAAGGCCTGGAGTGGGCTCTGGAGTGGAATCATTAACTGCAGCAGACTCAAGGGCTGGAGCAGACTCTGGAGCAGACTGATGAACTTGACCGGATTCAATGGCTGAAGCAGGCTCTGGAGCAGACTCATGCACTGCAGCGGGCTCTGGAGTGGATTCATTGGTTTGGAGTTGGTTCTGGAGCAGTTTCATGGGCTCTGGAGTGGACTCATGAACTGGAACTGAGTCAAGGGCTGTAGTGGGCTCTGGAACAGACTCATGAACTGGAGCCAATTCATGGGTTTGGAGTGGGCTCTGGAGCGGACTCATGAATTGGAGTGGACTCAAGGGCTGGAGTGAGCTCTGGAATGGATTCATGAACTGGAGCAGATTCATGGGTTTGGAGTGGACTCATGAACTGGAGTGGACCCAAGGGCTTGAGCGGGCTCTGGAGTAGACACATGGGTTTGGAGTGGGCTCTTGAGCAGATTCATGGGTTTGGGGTGGGCTGTAAAGTGGACTCATGAACTGGAGAAGACTTAAGGGCTGGACGAAGCAGATTCATGTTTTTGGAGTGGGCTCTGGAGCGGACTCAAAGGCTGGGGCAGACTCTGGAGTGTTTTCATGAGTTTGGAGCGGACTCATAAACTGGAGTGGACTCAAGGGCTTGAGCAGGCTCTAGAGCAGACTCATAGATTTGGAATGGGCTCTGGAGCAGACTCAAGGGCTGGAGCGGACTCTGGTATGGATTTATGAACTGGAGCCGGCTTAAGCGCTGGAGCCTACTCTGGAGGGGACTGCACCAGGCTCCGGAGTGGTTTCAGGCACAACGTACATGACAGCCAGAAACACTGGTGTGGGGTCCATGAGACTCTGGCATGAGGAACACTGGACTCATGACCACCAAACTTGCTACCAGAAAGAATATACTTAAGAGCAAACGGATATTTTCACACTCTTAATTGCATTGTTTTTTACAATTAAATAAAAAAGTATTATGGTTTAAGATCATAATAAATGCAGTTATTTAAACTTAAGAGTGCTTTTTTGACTCATTTAAGTATGTAATTTCATAATTACTTCTGGATGTATACTGTTGTACTGCTGAATGTATTAACAAGAATTTATAATAAACTAAAATTGACTCTTATTTCATTTCTGTTGAAACTTTTATGTCATGTATTTAAATGACGACGCAGAAATTCTTAAATATAAATATGAAGTTGCAATTTAGTACATTTAAATGCATATGAACTTCAAATGTAATACTATAGTTAAAATTATATTCAACTACTTTACATGTGCTTTAGTAAGTTAGTCAATGCATCGAAATAAGTGTAATAAATCATGACAAAAGATAACTAAAACAATGATTTTAAGTGTACATAAAAGTAAAAGCTTAATTTGACGTTACAAAGTGCACTTTTAAAAAGTGTACTTAAGAAAGGGTCATGGAAGAGTCTCTCTTATAGTGCACTTCACTCTTTGTTTCATTAATATTATATTATCTGCAAGTACATTATTCAAAAAATAAATTTTTAAGGGGGGAACATTTGTTGTGAATTGGTTCTCTGTGTGTCTCCTCTTGTTCTGGGTTTTAGGATTAATTTAATTTTGATAGGAGTACCTGGCAAGTGACAAATACTGAAAAATTAGTGAATTATTTCACTGTCCGTGTTCACTTAAAAAATAGGAATCAATGACTCATGTTTCTGGCAAAGTGATCCCATTAAATTTATGACATTGTGCTCTGTAGATAGCGACTCAGGTCCCTCCTTAAATTTATGTCTATGTGATATTTCACCCATTTTGTCATGGTAAGGTAAAAATCATTAGTCTGATATGCTTTGAGATATCATTCTTGTCTGTAGCTCAAATCGTGTGGGGCGAGTTATGTAACAAAGTTGAATACTTAGGGTTTGTTCAAAGCCCCTGAGCAACAGTAAAACAGATGCTTGCGTTAGCAAGCATCACTAATCAGCCACAGTACATTTACTTAGAGCACATTATTTCAGGTTTCGAGCTTTAATTCGTCCTCCATCCTGAAAGTCACTTCTGACATCCAATTATCGGTTTCCTGCGATAACAGTCAGCTAGCAGAATGTCTCCGCACTTCTTAAAGCAGCGGTTAAGGTGATTAAGCAGCTACTTACTCTGATCTACGTTCCACATTCCATCCACTCAAAGCGCATTAAGAATCATGTAAGAGACAATATATGTTGCATTGGATGAAGTATGACATGAGCTGAACATCTTGACGCTAAAAATACTCCCTGTTTAACGTTTGGTGAATTACAGAGTGATGCAGCAGCCAGAACATGAAATAGGGATTTAAGATTGAATTTGCTGAATTATGGTGACATAGAGCCATGAGTGTTTCATTGGCTATAGGTCAGACTGCTGTCATCATTTCATCTTCCTGAGGTGTCTAAAACTGAGGTGAATGAGTCAGTCCAGCTTCATATTCCTGTCACGTTCACTCGCGAGGCATTGATTTATGGCCAGGATCTTTGTGTGTGTGAGGGAGAGTATGATTATGTGTGTGCATGTGTGTGTGCACTGCTTGTCAGCGCTTTGAGTGACAGTCTCTATTAGCGGGCTGTAGAGAGATATTGGGCTCAGGAGATTTTCAGTCTGTAGTGAAGTAAGTCAGCTGTGACCATCAGCACCCTGAAACCACATCTGAAGACATCACCCACAGGTCTCCTTATCGCTCCTTCTTAGCCTCTCATTCACACATTCTCTTTCTCAACCTCCAAAATCCTCTTCTGCATTGACGAAGTCATGCTTATTTTCACTTTCTCATGTCTTTCAGCCTGTTTTACTTTCTTGAGTCTGCTTCCTTATAATGATTCGATTTTCATCTCTTTACATTTGCCTGATACCCAAAAATACAATAATTGTTAAAAATGTTGAAACATTTTATTATTTGGCAATACTTAAACTATATGAAATATATAATGATAATATTAATTATTATTATTATTATAAATGTTTTTTCTTTCATTCATAAACATGAACCCATAAACATTCCTATGCTTCAGGCCAATTTTTGTAATGCCCTCTATAGTAATATGAGTAATATCATAAAATGTGTACTTAGATGTTCATAAAATATGTTTATGTTGCAAGAATATGTTTAATTATAGTATAGATATTGCATTTGATGTATTTGGCACACTAATTTTAACTTTTGACTAAGTTGAAAAACTAAAAAAAAAAAAAAAACTAAACATTGTTTTTACATTTGTGTTATGAAATGTTTTAATGTTTACACAGTTGACATTACAAACTTTTTACAGTTTATGCCTTTTTATAATAAATATTGACACACTCATATCTGACTGATAACAGAATATTTCCTGACTGAGGTTCATTGTAATTTAACATTAGTTAACTACTCTGTTTTAGTTCATGTTAATTTCAACATGTACTAATGCATTATCAAAATTAAAAATCGTGATTAAGATTAGTTAATGCACTGTGAGCTAACATGAACTAACAATGAACGACTGTATTTTCATTAACCAACATTAACAAAGATTAATAAACACTGTATCATTCATTGTTCATTCATATTAGTTAATACATTTACTAGCATTAATTAATGGAACCTTACTGTAAAGTGCTACCAATATTTTGTTCAGAATAAAAATGTGATTTTGAATGATTTAGAAAGATAATGAATCATTACTAAAAAGTATTCATTATGTGTTATTGGGGCAACTTGTAATTTGTAATTAAATTATGAGTAGTAACTTTAAAGTTTAAAGGATTCTGATGGAATGTGCCATATGATTACTGATCAACATTTTGCTCTATTGACCTGTGGTGTCTCCTCTACAGCATTCACATCAGATACTCCCTTCACATTGACATTACCTACAATGGACTTCAAAAAGTTCAGCGTGTCTTAAAACTGAACTTAAAACTGTGCCATATATGGTGTCAGAGAAATTCACACACACAAAAAAAAAAACTCTAAAAGACAAAAATACATTTCTGAGCCTCAGGAGGATATGATCAACTGGACCATTCAATTCTAATTTCTTTATGGCCTTCCTTCTGTCATCTATATATAGGTAAGCAAATGGCAGACTTGGGTTCCAACAGTGCTCCCTTCATCTACTGAGACCACTATGCTAAGATTATATTAGATTGAAGATTACATTCTGATGCAATCAACCAGTGATGTAAGGGATGTGTTGTGCAATAGTCTGGCAATCATATTATTTACTCTGAAGTCAATATTCATTCCTATATTTGCCTAGATGTCCTTCAGCACTTATCAATTTATCTATAGGTTTAGAAATAAACTGCAGTAAAAAGTTAATGTTCTGCATTCAAAATTTCACTTGAGGAACAAATTTGTATGTATTTACTCTTTGTACTTAAGCACTGACTGTAAAATATACAGCTATGCTAAGAGATATAATTACATTTCCATTTGTTCTGTTCCTTTAATCATCTTTTAAAGCTTTGGTTTCATAGCTGAATACAGCAGTTTATTTTTAAACTGTTGGAGTGAGTAAAGAGATTAAAACTGGTATATAGCCCTTGATATTTTGATATTCTAAAAACACATTATAATATATTAATTTGCCTTTTATTAATTTAAATTAACATTGTTTTTTCCTCTGCTCTGAGCAACCCTATCAGGATAGCCGCTGCCTTTTGCTACCCCTTAACCCCTGCTTAAGACAGACACAGCACTCATCTTCCTGAACCAGGAAGCTGTTCCTCCTCATCCTCCGCTGGTTCCGTCTGGTTCAGGCCAGCATAATTGACTCCCTGTTCGCATCATGTCCCCTGGCTCTTCCTTCACTGCTCTTTCTGTCCAGCCTCAATGGCACCTGGTTCTGTGCAGTTCACTAACCCTTTTATCTCCACAAATTCTGCCAGGAACTTCATTGGCCCTCCAGACTTCCCTTCAGCCTCCTGCTCCACTGGTTCTCCCCAATCCTCATGCTTAATCGATGCATCCATGGTCTCCTGGTCTACTGGATCTACCTTGTTCTTCTGAGTCATAGCCCAAACCAAAAACTTCAAATCCTCAAGCTCTGCCCTACTATCCCTCGGCTCCACCATGATCGTCCATCCTTTTAGCTCCACTGGGATCCTTCGCCCTTTCAGCCTCAACATCATCTGTCTATCCCCTGGCTACTGGACTTTTGGGTTTTTGGCTGTGCTTCAACCCCCTTGGCTCCATCAGTGTCCTCGTTCCCACCGGCTGCACCTCAGTCCTCCAATTCCTTGGCTCCACCAGTGTCCTCGGTCCCACAAGCTCCACCTCAGTCTTCTGATCTTTTGGCTCCAACAGTGTCCTCAGTCCCACTGGCTCCACCTCAGTCCTTCGATCCCTTGGCTCCACCAGTGTCCTTAGTCCCACAAGCTCCACCTAAGTCTTCTGATCTCTTGGCCCCAACAGTGTCCTTGCTCCCA
The DNA here is from genome assembly GCA_036247105.1 of Cirrhinus mrigala. Taxonomy (NCBI): domain Eukaryota; kingdom Metazoa; phylum Chordata; class Actinopteri; order Cypriniformes; family Cyprinidae; genus Cirrhinus; species Cirrhinus mrigala. The sequence goes on along the minus strand of CM070014.1, from coordinate 14,594,311 downwards.
CTGGCTCCACCTCAGTCCTCCGATTCCTTGACTCTAACAGTGTCCTCGGTCCCACCTGCTCCACCAGTGTCCTTAATCCCATCGGCTCTACCTCAGTACCCAGATCCTTTGGCTCCAACAGTGTCCTCAGTCCCACTGGCTCCACCTCAGTCCTCCGAACCCATGGCTTCACCAGTGTCCTTGGTTACACCGTGGCCTTGGTCATGCTGGCTCCACCTCAGCCCTCAGATGCCTTGGCTCCACCAGTGTCCTTGGTCCCACCGGCTCCGCTTCAGTTCTCCTATCCTGTATAGGAGGATCATAGGCTTCATGTTGGTCCTATGATCCTGTGGCATAACCCTGGTTCTCTGTTCCTATTGCCCTGCCTTGGTCTACACCAGGGGTTCTTAATATCTACCTTTAGTAGAGTTCAGCTCCAACCCTTATCAAACACACCTAAATCAACTAATTAAGACCTTCAGGAGGATTACATACAGGTGTGTTGGAGCAGGGTTGGAACTAGGCCTGCACGATTAATCAGACGCAATTTCCATGCACATTTTGTCAATAAAGCCGGTTCTGTAGTCAGCAGTAAATCTCCATCACCTGCTTTCAGATGGAACAGCAATTGCTACACAGAGCCATAGTTCACTGATAGGTTACGCAAAAAAATCCTAGATATTATTGCACGATTATGAAATCGAAAGAAATCGCTTGTGATAATGACAGCTGTTTGCGTAGCTTCTCAGTGAACTATGGCTCTGTGTAGTTAGTACATCTGAAAGCATGTGAAAATACTACATTTAATAACGTTTTTACTCCAAACTCACTTCATAACGTCAGTCGACTGTTTGAAATAAATCCTTCTGTGAGATAATGTGGCTTCTTACACAGAATAATGCACACAACATATTTCATAGTATTCTAAGCATTGATAAAGGCATTGTATTATAAATAGACTTTATTATAATAAAAATTATAATAATAAGAACTCAGGTAAACCATACATTGTCGTAGTCGTGTGTTTATTAGTCACGTTGAATCAATGAATACAGTTAAATCATCTGTTTATTCAGCTACAGCGTATTTGGCGTTTCCGTGCAAGAGCACCCACTGGCCTTCGGATGAAGATCTATTGCTGATCACAGAACTGTGCTTCACTGAAAGATACGCATGACAATTGCAGCTTCTGCCTAATCGCGATTACGATTTCATTTCAATTTATTGTGCAGCCCTAGTTAGAACTGATCAGAACTGATCATTTTCAGTTTAGTGAACGAGTCAGTGCACAAGAATTAAATCGAAAGTGATGAAAATGAGCAAGAAGTCAAGATGGCAAGCTAGCAAAATAAGCTAGCGCTGTTTTGTTTGCATTTTGTACATCTGTATATATCCTGAATATCCTCCTTTCGGTTTCCCCTTTTGAATGATGAATATAGACACATGGTACATGTTGATGTAAATAGTTAATTCCTTTCATGCAGGTGCAGAACGCATGTGCTAGTTTGCAGTTGGCTGTAATCTATGTGGTGTGTTCAAGCACAGCCAACACGAGGCTATAACACTGTTGGCTTTTGTTTGCGGTTAGTTCTTTGAAGATGGCTTGGTGTGTCCCGGCCTTCATGTTCTGCTGTTGTGCCCTGCTCCTCCGGTGCCTCATGTGCCAGACCCTCATTTGCCCTCCTACCTTCCCCCAGAAGTGTAGCATCACCTCCTTCCCCCCTATAGCCCAGTGTTTGAGTTCTCCTTTGTCAGTTATTGTCTGTGCATGTTCTTTGCTAGCTGTTATGTTCAAGTATTTCCACTGGATTGTGTTGTTCTTCTTGAACTATGTTCTTGTTTGAAATAAGGCTGCAGTAAGATCCTTGCTTCAACTACACCTTGCAACCATGACACAGGCTAAATTTCTTAAACTTCAGAAATAAAAAAATTTAAAAAAAAAAATGTGTACACTAGTGAATTTGGGAAAAATATATCAACTGACTGCTGATAGAGATGCACTTACATAAATTTGTTTATATGCTTTTGTTCATAGATATGAAAATAAAATAGACATTCTAAACTTTAAGTAATATCATAATTCATCTTCATTTGGTTCTGTTCGCCACAATTTATATACATGATTAAGTACAATTCAATTAATTAATCAGCAAATCATGCGACTAATTAGATTTTTGCAGTCACACTCTCCTACCTAAAGTAGGCATCTAGACCAAATTTATATCTAAAAAAAAAAGGTTGCACTCTAAAGAAGGCTTTCAGTCAAACTGTCTGTGATATTTTACGTTCCCTTATACCATTTTAAAAAGGACATTTAGAGTATTTAGAGTGCAGACTTTTTATGTTTGTTAAAGATAAATATAAGATAATAATCACATATAATATATAAGCTAAAATTATAAATGAGATATATATATATATATATATATATATATATATATATATATATATATATATATATATATATATATATATATATAATTTATTTATTCTTTATTTTGATAGAACAGGGAGAGAGGGGCTAGGGGAACAGGATCAGGTAAGGACAACAAACAGGGACTTGAACTTGGGTCGCCTGAAGTGCAATTGCGCAATATGTTGGATTGTTCCCCAATGGCTGATTGTTTTTATTCAAATGAAAGCCTTTAACTTCACTAAAATATCAACAAATATGATGTGATGCAGGAACTTCTTTAAACGTCTGTAATCTGTTAATTGTAAGGTGACTCAGAAATATGCTCTATGCTGGGTTTTGTTATTGCATCATTATAGTCCTTTATCATCAACATTTTAACTGGCGATGCAGTGGATGCCCTTTTACAAATAAACAAATGCATTTATGCTATAAATAAAGTGTTGTTATTGTATTATTACTGCAGTATAAGTCTGCAAATCAGTATTAAATTTGCTCCACGAGGTTCATTTCCTTCTACAGTGATGCCATTTGGACTACATGGTGCATCTGCGTCGTTTCAACAATTTGTTGGTTGATTATGTCTTACAAAGTATGCAATATTATTGCACAGTTCAACTGGCTTGTATAAACATAATGTTTGAAAAGTTGTATCAATGCAATATGAAGATGGGGTACACTTTTTCTTAGAATACAATAAAATAAAAATCTCAAACTAGCATTTTAAAGCAAAAATGTGACTTCCAGATTTTACCATAAAGAATTCAAATACATAAACTTTTATGGTTTCTTGGCATTTCAATTTTTGCAAAGCAGTGGAATACCAGATACCATGGTAAATGAAAAATGACTAGTTTTATGGTTTATTTATGGACTGTGTACATTGTCATATTGTACGCACACACACACACACGTGGTGTTTCCATGTTTCATGGGAACATTCCATAGGCGTAATGGTTTTTATACTGTACAAACTGTATTTTCTATTGCCCTACACCTACCCAACACCTAAACCTAGCCCTCACAGGAGACTGTGCACACTTTTAATTTCTCAAAAAAACTCATTCGGCGTGATTTATAGGCCTGTTTCCTTATGGGGACCTAAAAAATGTCCATTTGGTCCCCATAACGTGATAAATACCAGGTACACACACACACGTAATGGTGATATCATATGTTATCTGTGTTTAATCTCACATATTGGAAGCAGATGTTGGGAAGCAGATGTATCAGCAGTTTATGACTTAATATTTTTTGAAGCCAAAATAGTTAAAGATTTAAACCTAATTTGTATATATTTTCATATAATATTAATTAAATATGAAGAGCATATCATATTACAGCAGATCATATTTAAAGCTTGTGCATGTACTGTAAATGCTGTTTTTTTTTCTTGCTCAGCATGTGTTAAATTAGAAAGTGGTCATGTTTAACAATCCAGAAATGTAGCAACAATGCAAAATGGGGCTCAAGTTTTCATTATAAGAAGAAATGATACACTGTGCATTCTTTAAACATGCTGTTGTTGCTAAGAGGCCATTGCTTGATCCCAGTTTGGTCAACTGCCTTCATATTATTTAAAGAAACACTTTCCAGCACTGAGCAGAATATGGTGACCATGATGATAGATCTTTTACACTAACACTCTAACACTAATTTCAGTTAAAATACACATATATAAGTATAATGATAAAGAAGACTATTAAATAAAGATAATCTCAATTTTATTTTAAATGTGCTGTTTTTCTTTAAAGAGAATTCTGAAGTGTTGTGCTTGTTGTCACACTTTTTAAACCATTGAATATCTGGGTTTATTTTTTAAAGTCAATTTCTATAAACTCTTGACTACAAAAGCTAATGCACTTTCCCTGCATTTGCCCAGGACAAGATACAGTTTATTTAACACACATTGGCTTGTAGTGGGGAAAGCTGCCATTGAATAGTCTTTTAGAAGATTTTACGGCGAACTTTAAACAGTAATAGTTATATGCATGAAAAGGCAAAAATGTAAACCGTTACATGCAAAAAATATCCAACAAAAATGTGTATAGCATTTAAACCTCTGACAACAAATGAGAGACATTTATGAAAATAACTGTTGTCCTGCAAATACATTTTCTTTTGGTTACAATCTTTCTCTACATTGTAAAAAAAAAAAAAAAAAAAAAAAAAAATGTCTGTTAACTATGAAATAACAAAACATAAAAAAAAAAATAATTTTTACAGATACAAAAACAAAACAAAAAAAATCAATACGAAAACCCCCTTTATTTTAATACAGTGCATTGTGCTCAGAAGTGATTATATTGTAATTTTAGTTTGGAGAACAAATTCAAAAACAAAAATTATTCTAATATATGGGGGGTTGAACATGTTTAAATTCAACATACAAAATGTGATTAGGTTCAGAACCAGACAGTTTTTTGAGACACGGATCTTCCCCATGCGACTAGCCCCCATGTTTCCTTTATGGGTTCAGTACATAGATGTGATTAATAATAATCAAGATAATGATTGGACTATGAATGAGAAACGATTCTGAAAAAGGTAAAAATAATCAGTCTCTGACTGACCAGTGATTTCATTGCAGTTGTTTGTGTAGTTTTGTAGCGCCCTCTGCTGGTGATGCAAAACACAACTAATAATGTCATTCTAGCAGCAGAGGTCAGTTGATCTCACTTGAGCCAGCTGTAATGCTTAAATCATGTTATGTCACGTGTTTTCTCATTGATTGATAAGGTTAGAATGCTTGCAATATTGTGTACAAATAAGAGTGATGAGAGGGTTTTTTTGTTTTGTTTTGTTCTTTTCTTTTTTTCTGGCTCATCCAATCCCTCTTTTGACCCACACAATAAATATGACACAGATATAAGCATGCTACAAACTCAATTAAGACAAATATAAAACAACATCAACAACACACATTTCTGTTTAAGCATTATTTTAATAAGCACATTTATTAAGAGTTATCCCTCCTCTAGAGGATATAGTTTCTGACATATCAAAATGTTGCTATGCAACAAAAATATTAATCCCCTATGGGAGCTATGCAGTGATTTGGTGAACAGCTGGTCACACATAATAAGTAACTAGAACACTGTGCTGACCAATCACAAGCCAAAACATTTATTTGTCATTCATATTTCCTGTTTTATTTCTTATCTTTAATATGTCTGATCCTCTTTAACAGGCCAGCCACAGACCAAACAGTAGAACTGTAGGATTTTCAATAATTCATTAAAACAAGATTGCTTATGACAATATTTACACACGTCTGGGAAAATGCATATTGCATATAACTTATTCACAAATACATGACATTCTGCTTTTTGTTTTAACCAGTGCAATGACTGACAATCTATAAAATATTATGGGTCACCAACCCAAAACCTGATAAAGTACCAACCAAACACTGTATATCCAAAAATGTAGGCTAAAAAACATTTGCTGTGATAAATGTCTGTAGCTAATATATGTTTAAAGGAGTGTGAGGACACATAAATTTGTCCATTTTACTTACAGCTGTGAAACTGAGTAGTCTCTACTAAACTCAAAGCTCCTTCTACATTATTGGACACTGATGAAAAAGGGGATGCTGGGTAATTTATTAGGAAGAAAAGGAATGACATCTGTCTGAAAGTCATATCACTGGACTTCCTTTTGAACATCCACATCCTCTTCCTTCACCTACAAGGTTAAAGGCACAGAATATTAGTTCAGAAACACTTCATAACTTACTGCTGAGTGAATCTTCTCACAAAACCATACGGGACATCGTTGTAAGAAAATTAGTTTCCCAAAAATTAGTCAGCTTCATACTCCTTTACTCAGCTTCATATCATTCCAAACTTGTAATATTGATAAAATGATATTTTGAAAAATGGTTCAGATTTGATTCCCACTGACATCCATTGTATGGCCAAAAAGTACAATGGATGTTCTTCAAGACATCTTCTTTCATGTTCCACAGAAGAAAAAAAAAAATCGTTCAGGCTTGGAATAACTTGAGAATTGTGTCGGCATTTACTCACTCTAATTTCTGAGCAGATTATTCGTTCGAACTCCTCACCTGCTCGACTCCTTCCACCTCGGGAACGTAGAACTGCAGCATGTTCTGGATGCCATTCTTCAGCGTGATGATAGAGCTGGGACAGCTGGTGCAGGAGCCCTGCAGCTTCAGCTTTACAATACCATCCTCAAAACCCCGATACAACACGTCACCACCGTCCTCCTGCACTGTGGGCCTGAAGTGAATTTAAGGAGTCATCAGATGCCCATTTTCCACAAGTTGATATAATTCTTTAGGGTCTTAATGAAAAGTCTATAACATGCTTTGGTTAAAATCTCTCGATGGTAGTGTAAAAAACACCTTTTTTAACTTGCCAAAATCAGCTCTGCAAAAATCATCCTGTTCTGGTCGAGGTTGCTTTAAATGTTAATGAGCTCTGCTTACCCCGCCCCTCTCTTCTCTCTGTGGAGTGACGAGCCTGTTTACTTTAGCCGCGTTTTGCCGCTAAACTTGCTAACTAGCACGTTATTAGGAAAGGCGATCACAAAGATTCATAAAAAAAACCCTTATACTCACTTCTGCTGTAAGTGAAGCTGGATCACGAATGATTCACGCGAACACAGACGGATATATGTAGATCGGGAGGCGCATTCCCTTCACAAACAAACGTAATCTACTGCATCTTCAGCGGCTCAGATGTCGGGGGTAAATGACGACCACTATGTTCATTATTACATCCAACATCCAACTCCTTAGACAATCCAAGACCTGACAAATGCCGATTCAGCTGGTGAAAATGAGCTGAGCAATGCCAACACACCAACAGGGGTAACACTAATCCGACAAAACCAGATAAACGTGTCTTTTGCTGTTTTTCTGTGTCTGTTGTAAAATTGCATTTAAATAAGTTGATTACAGCATTCCATTTAGTCTATTCCTGTCGAGTGAAAATGTTCTTGTTATAATTATGCTCAAGGTTGCATTTATTTGATTAAAATACAGTAAAAACAGTATTATGGTTAAATATTGTTGCAATTTTAAATAACTTTTCTATTTTAAAATATTTTAATATTTTTATTTTATTTTTTTAAATGCAATTTATTCCTGTGATAGCATTTATTAGAAACAGGAATAGTTTGTTTAACATCATAAATGTTTTTACTGCCACTTTTAATACATTGTTTGGTTTGTTTTGACCTTGTTTTGGTCATAAAAATACATCCAAGATGGCAGACAAAGAAAGAGAAATGTTGCCTACAAATGGATTTTATTTAATATTTAAAAAGTTTCAATATTAATACTTTACTAATAATAAAAATCAACCTTTACCCAATATTTGTGTTTGCTACTTTATGTATAGTTAAGTATTGTGTTGTCAGCTTCACACCATGTTAATGCCAAGTTGTTGCCTATAAAGGGTGTTAAAAATCAATCATTTATGTGGTTCTGTTTCAGTTTACTATTTAAAGGGGACCTATTATGCAAAATTCACTTTTGCATGTTGTTTGAACATAAATGTGTGTTGGCAGTGTGTGTACACAACCACCCTATAATGCTAAAAATCCACCCACTCTTTTTTTTTTTTTCAATCCTCATAAATTATAAGCCTGTTTTCAGCATTGGTGCTAAAGTGACATCACGTAAGCCACAGACCCCGTCCACGAATGTTGACAGACACTGCGGTTTTAACACAGAACTGCCCTGGGGTGCGTTTCCCAAAAGCATCGTTAGCTAACCATGGTGGTTAGGTCCATTGAACTCTATTGGTAACGACGGAACTTGCGACCATAGTTGGTTGTGGGAAACGCACCCCTGAGCGAGTTCACAGCAAGTTCAACACAGTCCGCCATTGCTGCACTGACAGGAATGTCTCCCAAGCGTTTCAGGTGTTCTGTAGCTGGATGTACGAATCCACATAGCCCTCTCCATTTACTCCCAAATCAGAGCCGCTGAAGACGAGGTGGATTAATTTTGTTTTTCGAAGAAAATGCCCCCTCAACTCTACTGTGTAGAGTGCCCCCTCATAACCAACTGTGTTTTTGCAACATTTGCGTGTTTTTTAACTTCTGAGTGAAAGAGATCTTAGTTTAGTACTCACGTGCTTCCAAAAAACGTATAACAGGAATTTTAACTTGATATGGCTTGTAAAACGCATGATTACAGTGTGATATACACGATAATCAAAACCAAACAGATGATTTTTGTCAGCGATCTGCAATCTAAAATAGCACAGCCCTCTTCTGGAAAAGGGGGTGGGGAGCAGCAGCTCATTTGCATTTAAAGAAACATGGCTGAAAACAGCTTGTTTCTGCTTCCACTCAAAATGGGCATTTTTATAATGATATAATAAAGGATCTGTGGGGTATTTTGAGCTGAAATAGACACATACTGGGGACAACTGAGATTTGTAATACATATAATAAAAAGGAGCATAATAGGTGTCCTTTAAATAGTTAAACTGACTATTTACCCAATATTTGTACACTACCAGTCAAAACTTTTTAGTCAGTAAGATTTTTAATGTTTTTAAAGAAGTCTCTTCTGTTCAACAAGCCACTGCATTTATTTGATCCAAAGCATAGCAAAAACAACAGCAAAAAATTAAAATATTTTTGCTATTTAAAATAACTGTTTTCTATTTGAATACATTTTAAAATGTAATTTATTTCTGCGATTTCAAAGTAGAATGTTTAGCATCATTACTCCAGTCACATCATGATCCTTCCAGAAATCATTCTAATATTCTGATTTGCTGCTTATTTACTTATTATTATTATTATTAGGTTTCTTTGATTAATAGAAATTTAGAAGAACAGCATTTATCTGAAAAATAAATCTTTTTTAACATTATAAATGTCTTTATCATCACTTTTGATCAATTTAAAGCATCTTTGCTAAATACAAGTATTAATTTCTAATATTTTTTTAAGATAAATGCTAATCTTTGGATCTTTTTATTCATCAACGAATCCTGAAAAAAGAAACATGCACTCAAATGTTTTAAATATTAATATATTGACAATAATAATAATAATAATAATAATAATAAAATGTTTCTTGAACAGCAAATCAGCATATTAGAATGATTTCTGAAGGATCATGTGGCACTGAAGACTGGAGTAATGATGATGAAAATTCAGATTTGATCACAGGAATAAATTACGTTTTAAAATATATTGCAATGGAAAGCAGTTATTTTAATAATATTTCACAATATTACCGTTCTTGCTGTATTTTGCATCAAATAAAAAAATAAATAAATAAATAAAAAAATAAAATATCTTACTGTCCCAAAACTTTTACTGGTAGTGTGGTAGTGTATGTAGAGTGTTACAAATCAATCATTTCTGTGGCTCTGTTCCATTTGGGATGCTGGCTATAGGCAGCTGTCTACACTGGCGGTACGCAACTCTATCTTTGAGATTTGAGAACATTTATGATTTGTATGCCACATAACAAGGTTACTTTAAAGGCTCCGTTAAACATAACAGCAAAAGTACAAAGATTTACTGCAGTACCTTATGCGTGTGTCCAGTAGTTCTTTAATCATGGCCACCACCTCATCATCGTCCTCAGAAGGAGCTGCAGATGGGCGGCATATACAACATTTTCAATGATCTTGGATTTAGTGAGGATGTCAAGATGAGAAGTAAAGAGGGGAAGGTAATGTTTAACCTGTGTCGGCACGTGGAGCATCGGCCTCATTGACAACAGGAAGCCCAGAGGTGAAGAAGTCCATAATGGTGGCGAAGACGTCCGGTTTGATCACTTTCCACTCTGTTTCACCACCAGCCTGAGGGATAAAAAAGACAAAATGGTTGAAAATTAAGTGAAATTAAAATGTGGTGTTTAAGGTATTAAAAAATGCTGTTTCTTTACCTTAGTAATAGTTATGAAGTCGGGACCGAAGAAGACACTCTTGACTCCATCTATTCTGAACAACTGCCTGAAGAATGAAAACAGAATAAGCACTGGCAGGAAGCCCTTCAGGTTCTGCTATATAAACAGTTCAGCAAAATGCACAGCAATATTCTCACACATGGATATTCGGATTTATAGCTGCTGTAAGCATTTTCTGGAATACCACACATAAAACAAACTCAACCACTTGACAGATATTGTTGAAATGGGCTTCCTAAGAAAACAGATATTAATCATATATGGTGTTTGCTTCATCAAGCATCAATATTGCTATTGCTCACAAGTCATTCTACACTCTAGGATACATTTCACGTCCTTTACTGATAATAGCATTAAAACAATTTTCTTCATAAATATAATCTTTTTTCCCATTAAGGGAGAGCAAATTATAATCTCAAACAAATATTATGTGCACCCTATATTTCCATTTACTAAAAATTGTCTTTCATGTCTTTATACAGTTTTACAGTTACAGCTTTTTTATCTGTCCATTTTTTAAATCAGTGGGTCTCAATTTCAAAATAATGAATTTAAAAAAATGTTAGTTAACATTGTCAAATTTATTTAAGATATAAAGACATTAGAAATGTATTTAAAATGGTTTATCACAGCTCCATATGACCAGCATCATTGCAGTAATTTTATGATCCAAATATACACTGAGAATGTCAGATTAACCTGATTAAACTTCTTACTTTCAAAAAGAATAGCTTCTCCTGAAGATAACAATTTTAATTATGACTGATAATGTATAAGCCATTCCATTAGCCTCTAGAAAAAAAAAAAAAAAAAACACAGTGCAAAAAGTGTATGGTTTGGATGAAATACAAACCCTACCTTGCCAAAGGTGAACAATAAGCATCTCTAGGTCCAGCGAAGTCCATAGTCCCTGTTTCAAGCACCACACGACCAGGAAGAAACTTCAGGCTGTTTGGGTTTGGAGTGTCTTGGGTCTGAATAAACATGTTTCTGACTGATGAAATGAAAGAAATGTTAGGATCCATTCCAACCAAACACTTTATCGAAACATGCAACCTGAATCATGCTAACACTTACTAAACATAGTGGTTGTTTGCTGTGGAATTGGACTTCTAGCCACTTTGTGACGGGCTGGTCTGGTGAGCCCCGTTCCATGGTAACTGGATACAGGATACCTTTAAGCACAAAAACTATACGTATTATAATTCAAATACAATGATACTGATTTTCATGATAGGACATTTTCCTGATATGCCCTACTAAGATGTACAGTAACATATATATATATATATATATAAAGTGCCTTTATAAAAATCACTATTGTTATCATTAATGACTTAGGTAAGTTGGCAAGAAAGCAAAGTTCCTTGTTTGACAAACACCCCGTTATTATTGTGTTTTTTTAAGGTTTCAGCTATAATATTTTGGTGGAGATTATGTTCACTATGGTCATTTTTGTAACGGGACTTATTTTTGTAACCAGCCTTTGCATTAACTTTGCCAGAGCCCAGTCCAGAAAACGAACAACATATGTTCAGAATTGTATAAAACAGTGTTAATAACAATGTATTAACTTATACTGAATATTTATTTTGATTTTGTTTTTGTTTATCCAATAAGCTTGTCCTGCGTCTGCGTCATCAGACCTTGTCAGTGACACTTTAAATTTACGAAACTCTTAAAAACGCAAACGCTTCACGGGACTCTAAACACCTGACGGATATTACATATAAACCCCGACTGGTACAGAAACATCACAGTACAGTAACGACTCACGATCTCGTTAAAAGTGCAGACAAATTTCGTCCAACACCGATGGTCCTGTACGCGGCCATGTTTGTGAGGGCATAAAGTCTGTGTGACGTCACATCCGGCATCTTATGCGGGGCGGAAATCAAACAGGTTTTAACCACTGAACTTTAATAGAGAACATATATCATTATATAGATCAGTGGTTTTAGCACCAAAAATATTGTGTATTTAGGCCAAAACATTTTGCGCCTGAACTGCACCAAATATTCTTCCACGGCCACCGGTGTTATATTTTTATACTTTTCATGTTTTACATGAATACTTGAGATACGGTTAAGAGTGAATGTGTATTTGCAGAAAACTATTACAATAAATTCAGTAAACTCTAGTAGTTTTTATTTATCCCTTTAATTATTTATTTATTTAATAAAAAAGGTATCGTTCTGTAGGGCACTACATCACACAAAAACTTGTTGGATTTTTTAATTGGTTGGTTCTACATAAAAACAAGGTGGGCAAAGTGTATGGAAACTGCATGTCAAATTGCTAAAATACAGCACAACACAAAACAGCAAATAGCAAACAATAGGGCAATAAAATCATATTGTATTTATTTAGTTTGTCTTGAAGGATTTTATTAGATTCTTTGAATGCTATTAAGCTATTGTTGAATTATTTAATACAACCTCAAGATATAAAATTGCGTTTGTAATGTCCACAGGAAATCACAAAATAAACAACACTGGGTTTCCCCTTGTCTGTATTTGTTCCAGATAGGCTGTCAGGTTGTGTGGAGATTTATTATTTTTTTTATTATTACTATTATTATTATTATTATTTTCCTACGATTTTTCAGGTTACATCATTACGCCAATTGATGGTGGCTGTCTTTATGTGTATTTTAATAAACCCAGAAAAACTACGTATTACATAACCAAAAATTGTTTAAAGACATAGAGCCAATGGGGGAGCTATTGCTAAATAAATTGTACAGTGGCGCCCTCTAGTGACTCAGAAATGCAATGTCAATTTCAGCCATTTCAGAACAGTATTTCAGAACATTTATATACCTATACTTAAGTTTGTGTGCTATACGTTTAAAATCGCAATGGTTGTATAGAAATAATAAAATATAATAAACAAAATATTCTCTTTGCACCATTCAAAAAAACAGTGTTTTATATGTACAGTTCAACAAAGACCCTGTAAATCTGCAGTAAAGATGTATGACCTATTTATATAGCATGTAAATTTAATTAACAAGTACTACTACTACTACTATGTAGTATTTATTTTAGTGTAGCCACCAACAACCAAACCACAAGCTCTACTCTTCAGCACAAAATATAATTTTAAGATATTTTCAAAACTAACATTTCTAATTATTTCAAAATGTCTTTCTTAATTTGTCTTAATTTTATACAGTATATTTTTTATATAAAATTATAAATACATATTTATAGATTCACAGTTTAACTTTTTGGTACATTGTATTTAATTATCCATAGCAAATCCAATGAGAAACATATAATAAAAGAAGATTTTTTTTTTTTTTTTTTTTTTTTTTTTTTTGCATACAAAAGGCCTGCTGATGGAAATACAGGAGAAAAGTGTTCTATATTGGCTTAAAGTATTAATATATGTGTAATGTGTATTGTCCTTGAAAAATAAATAAATAAATACATTCACAGTTTATATATATATATATATATATATATATATATATATATATATATATATATATATATATATATATATATATATATATATAATGCATACAATCATATTAAATCCATACAAACACAACATGCATGAATATTAAATATTTACAAATATCCATTAAACATATAAATATGCTTTAAGCCACCTGGTCCCATCTGCTGCTCTTTGATTTTGAATGCCATGCACTCCTTTTTTTTTCGAGGTGATCGCTGGCCCACACCTGCATGGTCCTGTTGAAGGAATAGACATGAGGATGAAACGCTGAGCAGATTTAGTGAGTGGTTTTTAAAGAAAATCTAAAGACATATTACTTCTACCATAAGGGGGGTTAATGAATTTAAAAGGATATGATACTCAGATTAATTTACATATTGAAATATAATACATACCGTTTTGAATACATAATGCAGAAAATAGTAGCTTTCAGTGTTTTTAAATAAGTCTAAGTAATACTGAGAGATTGAAGGGACTAACCATCTTCAAGGTGAGCTGGGACCTGGGCTGAGGGGCTTGATGTTTCTGCCTCCCCAGTTTAGGTTTCAGTGGCACCTTGTCCATTACCACACCCAGCTTTTTTTGTAGAGGCGGCTCACAGATATTTACATTGTCCTGCTGAAGGAACAGACATAGTCATGCAATGGTGGGCAGGTTTAAAAAATGCTTCTTAAATCTAAAGATTTATATTTCTGTCATTTTGAAATATAATAAAATAAGATATCGGACAGACAACCTAAACAACTAAGTAGATTAGGTGAAGGCAGTGTTTAACTTTTAGAATAAATCTGAAAATAAGTAAAAATGATGAAATGGACTTACTGATGCTTTCTGCTGCCTCCGCTGTTTCTTCTGCTGCCTCTGTCAGGGTCCTGCCCTGACAGCCTTGTCAGTCTCGTCTTTCTTGGGGTTAGTCTATAGTCTAGTTCCAGCTCTTATGGTTTAGTTCTTTAACCTTTTGATTTTTTTCCCTTTCTAGTTTTCAGCTAGGCTGCTGTCTTGGGTTTTTATTTATTTTTTTGCCTGTAGTTCTAGTTATTTGCTTCTAGCATTTTCTATTGCTATCCATTTGTTTTCGTAAGTTTAATGAGTAATTATTTCTAGAACTAAGCTTACTTTTTGTTCAGCCTTTCAGTTTTGTTCAGTTTCATTTCTTTATTCTCCCTAGTCATAGTTTTTGCAAGTTTGCTTTTGGTCTGTGTTATCACTTGTCTCTTGTTGTCTTGTCTGTGTGTTTGTCAAGCTGGTTCCTGCCCCGTTTCCTGAGTCCTCCCTGGTTGCTGCTGCTTCTGGCCCGACAGTCATTCTGGTGCTTCCAGAGTTACTACCCTAGCACCAAGTTTGTGGTTCCTTGGGCTTCTACACAGAGTCTGGAGTTTCTCCATCCTCAACCAGCCCGTTAGTCCTGTTGTGTGACCTGGCCTATTGTGTGGACTGTCTCACTGCTTCATCCCTTCTGTGTCTCCAGTTCTGTCAATAAACATTGTTCCCCTGTTCATTCTGCATCTGGGTCCTCTCTTGCTAGACTCTGACAGAACAAACCAGCCAAGAAAAGGACCCACTAGAATGAGCCTTAAAATTGTTCCACCTGCCACTGCATAAGGGAGATTGGCGCTCTGACGGACAGTGGCATCGCTCCGTCAGCAGGGCCAGGAACCACGGTCCTTTGCGCAATTCTTTTGGACTATGGCTAGGGGCCTTGAATATGATGATGCAGCCCTGAAGGAGGCCTTCAACCTCACTCTAGATGAGCCCCTGCCGCGATGGGAGATGGAGCAACTGCATGTTTTGAATTTCGCATCATCGCAAAGACTGGCAGATCCTTAACCCCCCTGAGGATACCAGCAGTGACCACCCTGCCCTCCTTCTTCTTTCGAGTCAAGTTCACGATCATCTTCTGACTCCCACTAGGAAAAGAAGGGACAGAAGAAAGAGGGCGGCCCGAGTTGCTGCATCTGTCAGTGAATCCTCAGTGCCGGCTCCAGCCTCCGAGAGCAGTTCCGTGCAGGCTCCAGCCACTGAGAGCAGTTCAGAGTCTGCTCCAGCTTCTGAGAGCAGTTCAGTACTGGCTCCAGCCTCTGAGTCAACTGAACCTACTTCAGCCACCCCCGAGTTAACGAAGTCCTCTGAAGTGGTCGAGCTTAAGGTATCCCTGAGAGAAGTTTCCCAGTCAACCTTGGTTCCTGTGTCTGTCAAGTCTGTCCCAGTTAAGTCCAGTCTTGATAATCCTGTGTTTATGTCGGACCAAGTCACCCAAGATCTGACAACCTCCTGCCCTGGGAGGCGTAGGGGTAGGAGGGCCCATGCCAGGAGGGCAAGAATCCTTTGTTCAGTGACCCCTCATGCACTTATCCTGGAGGATCTCAAGTTGCCTACACTTCCTGTCATGGCCATGGAGACCAGTTCTGAGCCACCTCTTTTCAATGTTATGACCACGGAGGTTAACTTTGAACAGCCTGGCCTTCCTGTTATGACCATGGAGCTCGATCTTGAGAAGATCGCTCCCCCTGTCAGGGTCATGGAGAGTAGTCCTGAGCAGCACACTTCCCCTGTCACAGCAATGGAAGCAAGTTTTGAGCAGCCTGGTCTTCCAGTCACAGTCACTCATGTCAATTCTGAGCAGTCCACACCTGTCACGACCATGGAGACGACTCCTAAGCAGACCGTTGTCACTGTCAGACCTATGGAGGCCATTCTCAAGCCACCAGTTCCCACATGCACCGAGTCGACTCCAGCCCAGGAGCCCAGTCCCAAGTCTGTTCCAGAGTCTCTCCAAACTTCCGCTCCAGAGTCCACGCCTGAGTCTCTTCCTGTAGCCCCAGAGGGCATTTCAGCTGCCCCCGAATCAGCTCTGGAGTCTATTCCAGTAGCCCTGGAGGGCGTTTCTGATTTAGCCCCTCTGCCAGTTCCTGAAGCCCTGGAGGGCGTTTCAGATTCAGGCCCTAAGCCAGTTCTTGTAGCCCTGGACAGTGTTTCAGACTCAGCCCCCAAGCCAGTTCCTGAAGCCCTGGAGGGCGTTTCAGATTCAGGCCCTAAGCTAGTTCCTGTAGCCCTGGAGGGCATTTCAGCTGTCTCCGAGAGCACTCCAGAATCAGCTCCAGAGTCTATTCCAGTAGCCCTGGAGGGCGTTTCTGATTTTGCCTCTCTGGGGTCTTTTGAGGCATGGCTGCTCCCTTCACATAAGAGGCTCGAGCTGACAACTGCAGCAGCTCCTTGCTCAGTGGCTCAGGTATCTTGAGCCTCTTCTTCTCTGGGATCTTGTTGGCCACCGGTGCTCCCTTCTCAGAAGAGGCTTGAGCCGACAACTGGAGCAGCTTCTTGCTCAGAGGCTCAGGGGTTTTGAAACTCTTCTTCTCTGGGATCTTGTTGGGCACTGGTGTTCCCTTCAAAGAAGAGGCTCAAGCCAACAACTGGAGCAGCTCCTTGTTCAGTGGCTCAGGTATCTTGAGCCTCTTCTTCTCTAGGGTCTTGTTGGCCACCGGTGCTCCCTTCAAAGGAGAGGCTCGAGCCGACAACTGGAGCAGCTCTTTGCTCAGCGGCTCAGGGATTTTGAGACTTTGCTTCTCTGGGGTCTTGTTGGGCACCGGTGCTCCCTTCAAAGAAGAGGCTTGAGGGTCCTGCCTCATTTGCTCAGGGAACTTCGTTTTTGGCACCTTTGGGGCAGGCACAGCTTCTCTTTGAAGAGACTTGGTGCACATGGGTGTGTCTCGAGGAGACACCGTGGGCACTGGTGCTACCTGTGGGGACCTTGCAGGCACAGGTGCTCCCAGTTTAGAGGCGGCCTTTAGAAGATGCTGCCTCAGTCAGGGACCCTGAGCTTCCCTCTCGGTTGGGAGCCAGCGGTCACAGGGAACTGACAGGCTCAGGTGCTACCTGAGGCTTCTTCTGCCTCTACTCTTGCTGTTGCCTCCCCTGCTTAGTGGTCTTCCGTGTTTTATTTAAGAAAGCTGAGTCCCCACTCTCATCCTTCTCAGACCCAGCAAGCACGGGTGCTCCCTGAGGCTTCTTCTGCCTCCACTTCCTCTGGTGCTCCATAGACTTCATTGTCGCATCTAGGGACTCAGTCTTTTCAGATTCATCCCCGAGGACCAGAGATGTGGAGCATGAAGTTTCTCTTGCCTCCACTGATCCCCACCACAGCACTGAGGTGAGGTCCCCATACTCAGGCTCTTCAGATAAAGGAGAAGAAACCTCCATTATTGCCCACCACCGCCCTGCAGCGAGGGCTGCGGTGAGCTCATCTGAGAGCTCAGGAGATGAGGACTGCTCTGCACTCTCAGGAAAACTGGTGAGGATTCATGACATACTCATTTTGATGTTCAATGTGATGGTAAAATATGATCCAAATAAGTAACAATGCACAATACTGACTTTGTCTTCTCTAGCTGTAAAACACTATGACAGAAACAGAAGGGGAAACAGTTGAGTTGAGTAAACATAAGAATCTGGATTTTTTTCTTTTTCCTTTTTTTCTTTTTTTTTTTACTGTGTATGCCCAGTGAGGGCCCATCAGCTGAGTTTTTATTAATTAACCAAGTAATGTGCATAACTCAGATGCTTATAATGTAAAAGTATAAACCTCCTTCTACATGCATATGCAATCATCATAAGAGGTAACTATAAAACTACCAAAGCTTTCAGTATCAGCTTTCAGAATTTTAGAATTTTCCTCACAAGATAATGGCTTTGTATTAAATAAATTGTTAAAATGGTCATAGTCTGTATTTGGCATTGCAAGATTTGTTCTGTTGATTTAATATACTGAAAAGTGTTAAGTTGATGAAGAGATTGCAATGCATCATTAAACATTAAGAATATAAGAGGATAGGCTATCTTATAGGCATAATTATCAACAATTACCACAACAAAAAAACCCAATGTGCTCAAACCAGTCATTGCTTTGATCAGTATTAATTTACATGTCTGAAAATTTCCACATGTACCTCCACTGTGTAGCATGCTTGTTTGTTAATCTCAATGCACAAAAGCAGATTTTTCCAAGTTATGAAAATATTGATTAAAAATTCAGATGTCTAAAGAGTAAGGAAGATGATCACTCGCCAAAACTCACCACAAAATGCCCGATTCTTTTGCACTCATATTTACTCACCAAACGTTCTAAAATGGAATGCAGCATCATAATGAAGTAGACCATCCGCTGATCTCATTGGCTGAAATTTGTCTTAAAACCACACATCTGCTTTAAATATAACCAGTATTACCAAAAAACAAGTAAAATTCAAAATATGATCTAAAAATGATTAACTAAACTTAAAAATAAATACAATATTCAAGCGCTTTTATGACAGCAGAGAGCAGTGGCCAGCGTGTTAAGTTGTCATGTCCCACTGATTCCCTTTATGGGATGCGCTTAAAGAAATACGTACTTTAGTTTATTTGCACGGAACATCAACAGACCTCAGTTCTCACTCATTTTTGCGCATTTTACAATAAGTGCGTTCGTGACCATAGATGTGCGCTCAGATTCTGATTTCTGCAATAAAATACAATTTAACACAGAATTTTCACACATAATTTTAACACATCCAGTATGTCTGTTCCAGCAGCGGCGCATTCATGTTTCTATTTACACCTTAAATGTAGTAGGCTATAGAAATGTTTAAACTGTATTTATGTCAAGTAATTTGTGTGCTTAATCTTCTGGTTTTGTTCATTTGGGAGTCACACTCGTGTTGTTTGTGGTACATAATCATATAATAATTTTATTTTAATGAATGTATTTCATTTCAGTCATGTTTTTTTCTTTAATATTTCATGTTACTAAACAATATTCACATATAAAAAAAAATGAAAATTATAATATATATATATATATATATATATATATATATATATATATATATATATATATATATATATACTATTTTTCACTTATTGTAGTATTTGACTTAAACACTGAGCAAACATACTTAAAATCCATTGAAATGAGGCAGATTAGAAAATCTTCTGTAATGTAGTCAATAGATGCCTGTATAGCCGTATTAATAAATATATACAGGGCTATATACAAGACATACTTACTTTGATCTTTGATTAGGTTTTGCATTTGTGTGTGTGTGTGTGTGTGTGTGTGTGTATACATACATGAACTCTCTTATGCTTACTAAGGCTGCAATTTAATGCGTTCTTGTTAAATAGAAGCATAAAACTGTCACGAATCCGGTCCATGGGTTTCCATCTACTCGCCACCAGATGTGGCACTGTTATGCATTGACTTTCACACTAAACTGTTGCCACCCCGGACTACTTTTCCCATCATCCATTGCTCTGATTACACACACAGCTGTAACCAATCAAACACTCTATATAAGCCTTGGACTTCCTCTTTCTATTCGCCAAGTATCGTTTGTGTTTATCTCTATGTCTTCGCTGTTAGCGATTTTTGTAAATTACACAGTATTTAACTGTAAAATGAACTGCATTATGGGAAATATCCTTGTGGCGCCATTAAAATACAGTATTTCTCATATACTGTAAATCGAAATACAAAAAAAAAAAAAAAAAAAAAAAAAGAGCGAAACCTGACCAATCACAGAAAGGCATTTATTACGGCCTGGAGGAAGAAGAAAACCAAGACACAGATGCAAGAACCTGACAGCTGCAAAGGTGTGTACATATATTCCTGCGTTTCTTCTATATTTCTTCTATATTTTTGGTTTAATTAATTAAAAAAGTAAATAAATAAAACAGAACAAAACTCGCATGTGTGCGTCACTTAATGACGCACAGTTAACGTTACCTCAAACTATGGTGCAGAGGTGAGCTGAGAGAGCTAGACAACTTTGTCGCGAAAACGTGTTTTAGATTGAAGAAAACTTAACTTCTGTGAAAAAAAAATCACATTTCTTTATTTTCTTTCCTTTTTAAGGAATATTTCAACATCGAAGTATGAGCATAAACGGATCTCTGTCCTGCGTTTGACCACGTTGGGTGCAGGTGCCTTTATTAATCATGCAAAGGGCACAAAAACATGGCGAACTTAAGGTTTTCGTGCGCAGTTTCTGAATGCCCGTGCACGTTTCAAAGCCTCTCTGCACTTCAGTCACACATGTAAGTTACCACAAACACAGAAAGGCCACAAAAATAACGAACAGATCTGAATAACATGATTTGAATTCTCGATGCAGCGTTGAAGGCTGTACTTTCGTGACGCCTAAATTCGCCATGCTTTGTGAACACCTGAAGTGGCACATTCGAGATGGTCAAAAAATCGAATGTCCGATGGCTGGCTGTAAAAAGTATTTTAGAGTCAAGTCATCATTTTCAGCACACCTCGGTAGAAAGCATAAATGGGATTTTTCAGAGATCCGTCTGTGCAAATATTACTGAGATTTCTGTTGCTGTGCCAGATGTGAATGACGTTAGTGAAGGCTTTGATGATGTGGAATTTCAAGATGGTCCAGCCATTCAGCTTGACAAAGACACATTTCTGACAAATTTGGCTTTATTTTATTTAAGGATGCAATCAAAAATGATTCTGCCAGCCACAACAATTCAGAATTTAATTGATGAATTCATGGAAGTGCATACGAATAGCATGACACACATCTTGTCCAAAGTTCATGAAGAATTGACAAAGCAAAAATTCCAGACTCTCAAATAAATGAAATAATAAGTGTGTTATCTAAAGAAAACATCCTTAAGATGTATAATGAGGGATATTTTAAGTCAGATGAGACTCGGAAGTCCTTTTTCAAAAAACATTTCAATTATGTAGAGCCTGTGCAAGTGTACCTAGGCTGTGATGCCTCTTGGAAGGAGCGCCATTTCCAGTACATACCAGTAAATGAAACTCTGAAGGCATTTCTGAACAATGGATCTGTTAAAGAACAGTATGATAAGGCCAAGTAGATGAAGCAGATGAGTTTCACAGTCATGTATACAACACCTGCATTCAAGCAGCTGTAAGGATGCAAGGCCTTCTCGACTCCACATTTGTAACATCAACTGCTACATACAAAGGAACCACGTATAAAACTTCAGTGTTTGTTGTGGTAGATTACACCGATGATGTGTACACATTTGGGAAAATTAAAATGACTGATACACTTCTCAGACTTATTCTTTGCTGTTGAAAAGTGTAAATCAGTAACAGTTATTGATCTGGGTCTGCACTGTCTGCAACAAGAGTCAAATCCTGAATATTTGTGTGTAAACCCAGAGAATCTAGCTGACTATTACCCCCCTGCCAGTGTACAAACGCTTTGATGCTAATTTTGTTGCACTTCACCACTCTGTTTGTCTTGGGTAAAAAGGTAAAAGATGGAAGCTGTCATCAGAAGTGCCCTCCCAATGCTGGATCAGGATGGACTGAATGACTTGATATCAGAATTAATGAGAATTGGTGTGAAAACAGATGATGACCTCCAATATGTCACATCAGATGACGTCAAAGATTTCCTTTCACCAATAGATTGCAGGAAACTAACTCATTTCTTCAGAAGCAGAGGTTAGTCATTTGTATACAGTTGTGTCCATAGGTTTACATACGCTTTGCATAATATAATAAATGTTAATCATTTTAACAAAATAAAAAGGAATCTTTTTTATTTAAGTACTGTCCTGAATAAACTATTTCACATCACAGATGTTCATATATACTCCACAAGACAACATAACTGAATTTATATAAATGACCCCGTTCAAAAGTATACATACCCTTGAATCTTAATACTGTGCATTGTTTCCTGAATGATCCACAACCAACTGTTTTTATCTTTTGTGATAGTTGTTCATGAGTCCCTTGTCCTGAACAGTTAAGTTGCCTGCAGTTCTTCAGAAAAATCCTCCAGCTCCTGCACATTCTTTGGTTTTCCAGCATCTTCTGTATATGTGAACACTTTCCAAAAGTGAATGTATGATTTTGAGATCCAACTTTTCACACTGAGAACAATTGAGGAACTCATACAAAACTATTACAAAAGATGAAAACATTTACTGATGCTTAAGAAGGCAACACAAGGGGGGTGTACATTTTTCTCATTTTGTTTACAGATTTTTTTTTTCCTGTTTAGTATTGCACTTCAGGAACAACATAAATATTTACATGTCTCCCAGAAGACAATATAAGTACAATTTACCCTGATCATTCAATTCAAAAAAGTTTACACTCCCCAGCTCTTAATGCATTGTGTTTCCTTTCATGACCATCAGTGAATGTTTTCATCTTTTGTAATAGTTACGTATGAGTTCCTTATTTGTTCTCAGTGTGAAAAGATAAAACTCAAAATCATACATTCACTTTTGGAAAGGCCTCAAATATGCAGATGCTGCTGGAAAACCAAAAAATGTGCAGGAGCTGCAGGATTTTTCTAAAGAACAGCAGGCAGCTGATTTGCTTAAGGCCAACAAGGGACTCACGATGAACAACAATCACAAAACACAAAAACAATCGTAGATGATCTAGAAAACAACACACAGTATTATGATTCAAGGCCATGTAACTTTTGAATGGGGTAATTTTTATAAAATCAGTCATGTTGTCTTGTGGAATCTATATAAACTTCTTTTATGTGAAATGGCTTATTCAGGACAGTACTGAATAAAAACATGCAATTTTTGTGATCCCTCTTATTTTGTTCAAATTATTAACATTTTGCATATTCTGCACGGGATATGTAAACTTATGAGCACAACTGTTTATTAAATATACCAATAGATTGCGGGAAAGATAGATTGCATTTCTTGAAAAACAGGTTAGTAATTTGTATATATTTCAGGAAAATAATTAATTATATATATATATATATATATATATATATATATATATATATATATATACACATGTTAGTAATTTGTATATATGTAATATACAGTATTAATAGCTTATGTGGGCTTTAAGCCATGCCCATGATCAATATGTACATTTGTCAAATTATTAATGTGCTGTTATCTGGAATACTTTGTCATGTTTTACAGTACATCTGTTAAATAATATTTTTGTTTAATATTTCATTTAGGTAACGAAAATGTTCTAGCTACTCCTAACCCTTCAACATTCACTGTGCATTTTCATGGATCCAGTTCAGTTACCAATCAGAGTCCCACATCCACTCCAGTCCCAGTTCAGAGTGCAGCATGGTTGTCAGATTTTCAGATACCCTGGGGTAAGATGACACCAAATTTACAGACATGTTTTGCTCAAGGAAAGCAGCCTGAAGCCTCAGATAGGAGACACATGGTTAAGGTGATTGTGGATTCTGTCAGAGAAGTGTGTTTAAATCCAACCAAGCAGCAATGTTCAGAAATTGCACAGTCAGTCATCCAGAAGTATCCAAACAGTTTTAGTGACAAAACAGAAGAGGGAGAGTTAATTAGGTGTGGTTACTACTGTTTGTTGTGTCAGCTGAAGACAAGGGTGGAACATCTTAACCAGAACAATACAATGGCTCGACTTAAAAAAACCTAAACGAACAGGAGGTGAAATGGATGATAGCCAACCCTCAACATCTAAACGGCTAAACTGGATAGCTTTGGTTGTGTGAACTGGAACCCTGCTGAACTTCCTGAAGGAGAAACTTTTGAGTCTTTAGAGTTAAAGAGAAAGGAGATGCTTGGTCTCTTTTCCCAAGAAGGACCTCGTACAGCTGAGGGCAAC
Organism: Cirrhinus mrigala; assembly: GCA_036247105.1. Taxonomy (NCBI): domain Eukaryota; kingdom Metazoa; phylum Chordata; class Actinopteri; order Cypriniformes; family Cyprinidae; genus Cirrhinus; species Cirrhinus mrigala. Next base: position 14,569,924 of record CM070014.1, on the reverse strand, counting down.
CAGGTCCAAGAATGAATGAAAATGACATTCATTGCACAATGCCACAGCATTAATGCCAGCCCTCGACCCAGTATTTCAGATCTTCAGGCAAGGTGGCCTTTTCTCTTCATTAAGAGATTCTTATGCGCTCAGTTCAAGGAACTGACTGGGATTGATCTTGACCTCAGATTAAAGGAATTCCTTTGTACCAAAGGGGAAAGGATTCTGTGCTTCTTCAAAAATCAAAATTCCAGGTGGGGAAAAGAAATTCAAACAGTCCTCAGAGAGACTGACAGAGAAGGCAGAGATGTTGACCCAGGCCTTGCAGCTGTACTGTTGATGGCCCACTTCAAAGAAAAGGAGGAAGAGTTCAGGCCTGAACCCTCATGTGCCTGAACCCCCTGGCCTAAACCCTCAATCCAGAAACCCTCACGTTTCTGGATTTCAGATGGCAAAACTGTAAAGAGCAAATACGTTCTATTTAGGCGAGGTTTTTTTTTTTTTTTTTTGAATGTGTAAGTTTTTAATATTGTTCTTATGACTGAATTTGTTCATGAATTGGTGTAAAATTCTACAATATGAAACTTGTGTGTAGATGTTACTACAGGTTTGAACAGTTGCTACTATGAGCAAACATAATTCTGCTCAGGAGAATTTTTTAAATTTGTAATATTTTTAAAATTGTTCTTATGACTGAATTTGTTCATTAACTGGTTTAAAAGGCTCTAATGTGAAACTAAATGTTACTACAGGTTTGAACAGTTGCTACTATGAGCAAACATTCTGCTTGGAAGAGTTTTTTTGTTTTTGTTTTTTTTGTTTTTTTCATTTATAAGTTTTTAAAATTGTTCTATTAAATGTGTTCATTAATTGGTGTAAATGCTGTAATTTGAAACTCCTGTGTATAAATGTAACTACAGGTTTGAACAGTTGCTACAATGACCAAACATACCATACTCAGGAGAATTTTTTAAATTTGTGAGTTTTTAAAATTGTTCTTAGGACTGAATTTGCTCATTAATTGGCTTAAAATGCTGTAATATGAAACTCATGTACAAATGTTACTGCAGGTTTGAGAAACAGAGTTTGTGAAGAAAACTGAAAGTTCAGTCTGCAGGAATAGTGAAATGTTATTTCATTTTTTACAGCTGAACAATTAAAAACATTACACCGTTGTCATTGCTTATTTTTATTATTTCCTGAGGCTTGTGGAAATACAGTAATTTAGGGTTTGTGCAGTTTTACAGTAAATAGACAAATGGGCAATGAATTACAAGTAAATTTTTTATTGTATTAAAATACATTACTGGAGAAAAGGGTAAAATTATTGTATGTTTTAAAGTAAAAAATATACTATACTGTAAATACATTTACAGTAAGATAAATGGTACTGTAAATATTAATACAGTATTTTTGCTGCAAGTTTAATTTACAGTAAGTTACTGGTGAACTGCTGCCAGTAAGTTACTGTAAATTCTACAAAAATGTTTAACAGTGTAGTGATAGCAACATTACGGAGCCTTTCCGTGTTTCCTATGTGTGATATTTTAGTTTAGTTCTGTTTAATCCATGTCTTGATCCAAGGCTAGTTGATCTCGTCCTGCCTGCTTCTCTGCCTGCCCTGGATTTCTCACCTATCCGTTGGATTACCCGTTTACCCTGTTTTCTGGACTATTCTTGTGTCTTGCTTTCTATATACCTGGTTGCCGGTGTTCGACCCTGCCTATGTTTTGACAATGTCTCTAAATAAAGCTTTGCATATGGATTTGCATGCTTCCTCTGTTCACTCTATAACAAAAATCATAATGGCCCCAAACTTTTAAAAAATAGTGTACATTTCTTTATTATAATCTAGGATATTCCAGATTACATAATTTATTAAATATATAAAGAAAACATATAAAAAACAATTGTTTTTCATTCTCCATTTGCCAAATATTAACAACATATATCTGAGTGTGCACAAAAAAAAAAATAAAATGAAATAAATAAATAAAATAAAAAATCATGTTACAAAATTCTGTCCAAAATGGTTAAAAGGCCAGAGCCTGTGGAGATTATTGCCAGATATATGATGTGATGTTTGAAAAAACAACACTGAAGCTGTGCTTCTGGAAATCCACCGCAGTCACCGCAAACCTCAGTCACCTGACATTAACATCTGTCTGTATCAGTGATCACATGATATCTGTGGATGGACACGAACTGAGACTCTCCTGTCAATCAAAGCTGTAATACTTCTGAAATAAAAAAGACAAACAGCAAGTATCATAATGCAGATGGCACCCTCTTAGTGATTCAGAATAAGCGATAACTTTAAAATGTGTACTTTGACCGCAACAGTGAAAAAAAATTGCTACATTTTGATTGGATCTTGGTAGACAAACTATCCAACGCCATCAGATAGAGATGTTAGGACAATAGCCAGACAACTCTTAGAGGGAAGCTGACTTGTGGTACCAAGCATGGAAAGGACAGGACTTCTCATTTGTCAAAATGCAGTTTCTTCTCTTTACCCACTTAAAGACTGATTCCTAAGGTTTTTGGCTTGTGGCCGCCATAAAAAATCCTTAGGACCTCTGAATGCAGCAGCATTAGGTGAAACAGCGAGATCCATCCAAGTCCATTCCTAACTATGTTTTAAAACCTTAAAACTGATGCAAACTACAACCCACCTATTTTATGCCTATTCAGAGAAATAAGTTTTCTCAGCTATGTGTACTGCAGCATTTTACACAAACTCAGCTGTTAATGGACCAATGAATGCATGCACGGTAATTCAATGTTTTTCCATCATGTTTGGACTTAATGTGTTCGTAACATTGCCAAAAGTATTCAGGTTGTGGTTTGGAAAGTGAGAAATGCATTGGTAAAACTTTAGTGACACTTTTCTAACTATGCGTTTGGACTTGGACTGTGTAAGTTCCACAGGAAAAAAGAGAAGTGGGCCACACCATGAGACCATGAGACTGTAACAGATACATTGTGGTTCTGAGACACTAACAGAAACACCAACTTCTGAGTCTCAGTCCTGCAAGGGGAGAAACAGAAACAGATAACCAGTGTTCAAAGCCTGTGGGCCATAACAGAGAAGGCAGCAAAAGAAACAGTCAAGTTCTGACTCTCTGGCCGATAAGGGAGAGTCGTTCCCAGTTACGACCACACCCCGAGACTCCAGCTTTTGAGGCAGCAACAAATATGACCTCTTTCTAAGCCTCCAGCCTGCACGAAAGTGTTCTGAGTCTCTAGCCCAGAGAGGCAGAAGACACACAGACATTTGCAACAAGGCTAAGCTCCGGTCGAGCAAATCTTCAAGGTACTTTCATCTGCATGTTCCAGATTAAGGACCTTCTGGACCTACTTTAGGGCCACATCTGCATCTTACAGATTTTATGACCCTTTGATGCTCCAGAAGATCAGCATCCTACAGCACTTCATGTTCAAAGCTGTTGAAATGGATTCCTGTTCCTTTCCCCACTGTACTGCTACCAGCGCAACCAGTGGAAGAAGTTACTGCCACCGGACTGATCATTACACCAGTGTTACGTGATCTTTCAGTGCTCATTCGCATTTATTATCAATATGCTGATTTATTGTCAGTGTTGTTAATGTTAATGTTAAATATTACATGGATTTTCAAAATTGTTCATGCAAGAGTCCTGGAGGAATGCATAGCCACTTGGTTGCCTTCATCTCAAACTACGCTCAGGATTTCTTCACAGGAAAATTCTAAAAGAAATGGATATGACAAAAAATGAAATGAATTAAACTGAATTACAGAGTAATATGCAAGCTGGAGATGGAAAATCAATCACACAGTATTTTAAGTTCATTAAATGAATTGCTAACCCTAATACTTGCCAATTAAAACATCCGTTTATAACTTGCTTAACTTACATTTCCAATAGTCTCCATTTGCATCTGTCTTCATTATTTTCAATTAAATAAACAGATACACATTTCGTAACTTATGTGTTGCTTACTTCTGTATAAATTCCAATGTAAGTGCTGCCTCTTCTGGGTATTTGTAGCTCACAACCGCAACAGTGGTCATTAACTTCTTGAACGACAGCAATTTTGAACTGCCCATCATCTTAAACACAAAAGACATTACAAAATGACCATATACATAATGACAAGCAGTTTGAACACACCTTATACACACAAGGATGATAACATGCAAAAGTAATCAGTCCAATCATTTTGGTAACATTACTAGCACGTCGTCTGTGACGTGGCTTCCGACGCATCAGACAGCAACCAACTTCACATTGTTGTGAAAGTCAACAGAATAAATTACTCAACTATTTTCTTTCTGATACTTAACACTAATGTTAAATAAAACTGTTAATAAAACAGAATACAAACCCATGATAAGAATGCAGGTGTGCTTGAGATTCACAGTACAGCAGCAATCACGTCCTGTCATTAGAAAAGAAAACGAAAGAAACACAACGGTCATTTTGACATAATGTTGTGTGCATTTGTCCATTAGAGTGCGACAGATAACTCGAGGAGCTAACGTTACTGGCACGCTGACCTGAAACGGCATTCTGCCGTGGCTACCGCGCGTTGGACGCCTCTGTTTACACAGTCGCTTCACAGACAGCTTGCCAGTAAGGTTACCGAATTAATTTCTGTTTTGCATTTTATCTTCCGTGTGTGTGTGTGTGTAAAACAAGACAATAAAAGGTCTAATCTTACCTCATTTGGCAGAAAACTCCACGAGGAAGATGTCTGACGAGAGAAATGTTGAGTGCGACGGCTCCTACGTTCATTTGCCAAACAAGCCAGACAGCAACTAAGTTAACGTTACGTAAACAATTTATGTGACATTTAACAACATATAATTTACCACTAAGAGTAAAAACGGGTTTCCAAAATTTGAAAGTCGACATTAAAATGAAACTTTGACCGAGAAACTCTCCGCATCTTCTCTTCACTGTTTTCACACCTATATAAGCCACGGAGGTTCTTCTTCCCACAATACAAAGCGTAATTCAAAAATACGGAAAAACATCTGTAAAAACCAAATACGGAAAATTCCCTTCAATTATTAGGGTATATTGTTCTGAATTTTTATGGAATTTTTTTTACAGTGTGTGATACTTTTTCAGGATTCTTTGATGAATAAGTTTCAAAGAACAGCAGTTATTTAAAAAATCTTATCTAACAATATAAGTCTTTACTATCACTTTCAATTTAACACATACTTGTTGGATAAAAGTAAAAATTAAATAAATAAATAGATAGATAAAAACTTTTTTTTTTTCTTTTTATCCATGTAAGAATCCTGAAAAAAGTATCATGGGTACCAAAAAATATTAAGCAGCACAACTGTTTCTAAAACTGATAATAAATCAGCATATTACACTGATTTTTAAAAGATCATGTGACACTGGAGTAATGAGAAGAATACAGAAATGAGAAATAATAATAAATTAAATTTTAAAGCATATTAAAATAAAAAAAAAGTAAATATTAAAAAAAAAAACACTATTTTAAATTGTAATAATATTTCACAACATTAAATTTTTTCTGTGTTTTTGATCAATTAAATGCAGCCTTGATGAGCAGAAGATACTTATTTCATAAGAAACATAAAAGATCTTACTAATCCCGAACTTTTGAACAGCAGTGTAGATAATAATAGAATGTAATAAAAGGAAAAAGGAGATCTTGGTGTGTGTGTGTGTGTGTGTGTGTGTGTGTACACCTTATATTTCAGAAATTCCACTGAAAATCCTTCACTTTGCAAAGAAGAGTGGCAACTTTGGTTCACTTCAACTGTTTTATTCTGTACCATTTGCCCTTTCGTTTTAGATGACACTTTTCTTTCGACTTCATTGTTCCTCTTAAATACTTACAAAAACAGTCAGCAAACAGATAATATGCAATTCTTTAGCTTTTTTAATTTCGGCGCCCGTGTTAACATAAGACTGCCTGTGCAAATTTGATTTACATCATAAAATAATCACGAGAAAGTGTGCTGAACAACCAGAGGTGGGTAGAGTACCCAAAATTTGTACTCAAGTAAAAGTAAAAGTACTTATGGAAATATTTACTCAAGTAAGAGTAAAAGTAACAATCCCAATAGTTACTTGAGTAAGAGTAAAAAAGTATCCGATGGAAAAACTACTCAAGTAGCTAGTTACTAGTTACTTCTGATCTGATTGATATGAAGCGAAAACCTTGAATTTCAAACTATTTGGAAAGCTTCCACACACCTCTCCTTGAAAGTCTCTTTGTTTTGTTTATATAAAACATAGGCTGAAGTAAAGTAGCCTGTCTCAGTCCTGTGATGGGCACATTAGTGTACGAATTTGTGTATAACGTCACAGTATGCACTTCAATTTATTTAGATTTTTGGAAAATGGATATGAAAACATGCAGACGTTTAGAATGAACGTTTTTTTACGAACGTGTGTTGTTTGTAAGGTTCACAAGATATTTGCCATTGCTTGCACAAGCGCGCATATGAGGAAAAACATTCGGACAGTGTGTGAAATATGGTACAATAAGGTCAGAGTGCCCATAGTTACCAAATTACCATTAACAGGGTTCAAATAGGCATCATCATATTAGCCGCTTTTCCACTATCGTGATAGAATGTGTGTGCTAAGCGAAAGCGCGCTGTATGATCAAACAGCCAAGTAAACAGCTGTTACGCTGCGTTCATAGCTCATGCATTAATACTGTCAATAAATGTGTTAGTTTTTAGAAAGGTTTTAGCTTCTGTGTCCGTCTCCATTGGCATGCATAATCCCCTCAGCATTTGTTGGTAAGGTTATACCTGTCGTTTATTTTATTTTTTGCGTTGTTTATAGTTGTGTCATTTTTTCTGTTATTTAACAAAGTCCCAAAAACAGAAATATCTGATCATATCTCTGTTTATATTACAATTGCGTTACCAAGGCAACGACTAACGCATTTGTATTTACATTCCAAAGAGTTGAAAATGAAACCGTATCCGTGCTGACTGGCCCGGATCGGCACGGAACGGAACGGTTAAGCGAAAGAATGCATCGCATTATGAAACTGTTCTTTCTCACATCTTGAAGTGAAAAAAATAGAGTTGATTTGAGGCCACGGGTGATCTGCCCCCGATAGCTCACACACGTCATCCTCTGCTTCAGCCATCATCTTTCTAAACGCGCGCTGAACTTACGCGGAGATGCGTAGCAGACTCTCGCGAAGCAGCCTCTCCAACGTCTAATATTTATTACAATTTTGTTAGTAACGGAGGAACGCCATCAAATGTAGCGAAGTAAAAGTAAAGTTTTTTCACTAAAAATGTACTTGAGTAAAAGTAAAAGTACCTATCTTTAAATATACTCTAAAAGTACTAGTTACCCCAAAAAATTACTCAAGTAAATGTAACGAAGTAAATGTAATTCGTTACTACCCACCTCTGTGAACAACACGACGTTCCCGTGAATCATAACTGTTGTCAATGAAGCGTGGAATTCTTAATGTAGGAACCCAGAGATTTTCAGTCTGTAACCGCTATATGGCCGGGGAATGTGTGAAATCCTCCCGCGACCGCGCGGACGCAACACCGGCACAAGTCTCCCTCGCGCCCTGTGGACGGAGGATTCGTTAATCTGCGGTTACCGCAAATGTAGACACCTTAGCATAGTACTGCAATTACCAAACATGAAAAATAAAAACTGAAATAAGTCACTCACCACAGTTATGAATCGTTCTTCTTGCCGCTCCCGAATGTCGACCGTTGAAGAAAATCCCGCCTTTGTAGATTTGAAATTTACAGAATTATGCTGTACATTTGCGTCAAACCTCCACGTGAGCCCAGAGTGCATTGCCGTTTACAGCAATATGCTGTATAATAAGAAAAACAGTCCACTGCTGTAAAATATTGCTGTAATTCTTACAGCAACTCGTTACAGTGTAGGTGGGTGAAAGCAAAAACAACTGTGAGAAGTAGAGTGAGAAATTCTTCTGGACAAATGCTGATGGGCTCACTGCGCTATCCAAAAGGAGATTTCATCACAGCTGAATTCAAAGAAAACCCTAATAACTTCTACACATTGTTAGATTATGTTGGATCAATATCAAATCCAGTCCTGAATGCCAGATCCTGTCCGAAAATATCAGTTTTGTCTGGTAACAGTCAATTACAACTAGTCAGCAAAATTGTCTAATACCCAAAACCTGTTAACAGCAAGTCTTGTTTGGTCCCCAAAACTGTATTAACTATGAGCCAAGAAGTTGACTGAGCAAAGCTATTGAAGAGCAGAAGCAGGAGACAAAGTTATGGTGATGAAAAATAAGCAGAGTTTATTGAAAAGTTTTAGTTGCATATATTTCAGTGCTCAGACTTCATCTGACCAGCACATATCCAACAAGAGTTATTATACCACATTAAACTACAACTACAACTGCAAACAATGGAAAATTACTGCTTCACAACAGTGTCCCGTGACATTAAAAACCTTGAAATGAAGATGTTTTCTTATCTCTTATTCATGAAGACAGCCACATAAATCCACACAATCATGAGACTAAACAACAATGGAAAAATAATATAGAAAAGAATGATATAATATAAATGACTAATCAATTAATGAATCAATGAAATGGGTATATAACTGGCTTAAATGATTATGATAAATGGAATAATAAAACAATGAATGAATGAATAATATAAAAGAAAGAGAATGCAACACAAATGTACAGTTGTTCTCTTAAAGCAACACACACAGTTTGCATTTGAGGAACCTAAACTGGCGTAACAGTGTTTTGTTTTTTTTTGTTTTGTTTTTTTTTTTTCATTAGATTCAAACACAAGAATTATCATTGCAGTTGTCATTTCCTCAACCACTATTATCATCATCATCCTTTTCCTGATTATAATTCCTTTTCCCTGTAAGACTTCCTGTTGTGTTTAATCTTTTAAAGCATTTGAAATGTCTTTTCTTTAATCATCTGAGTTGATCAATTGCTCAAGGCCCAAAACATTCCAACTATTTATGAATTAAATTAAATAAAAACTTTTCCCCTCCCTCAGAAATAACATATACTCATGAGTGATTGACAAATTTAATCTCTCTGTCTACATTTTATTTAAAACAAAAACTCAAATACAAAAGGTGATGTATGGAAGTATGAACACTTAGGCTGTCATTTGCAATGAGATATTTTCCACTGTGTTTGGATCTGTTTTGGTAGGAAGATCGCTCAGCTCTCCCTCATCTGCAAGATATCAAAGACAATATGTACATAAAATTGCCATTGTAAGATTAAACTGTGAATTATTTATCACAACTATTTGAATATATGGAATCTGAGGGTGCAAAAAAATAAACATATTGAGAAAATCGCCATTAAAGTTGTCCAAATGAAGTTCTTAGCAATGCATATTAGTAATCAAAAATTAAGTTTTGATATATTTACAGTAGGAATTTTACTAAATATCTTCATGGAACATGATCTTTACTTAATTTCCTCATGTTTTTTGTTATAAAAGAAAAATCAATCATTTTGGCTACTGTTACAAATATACCCCAGCGACTTAAGACTGGTTTTGTGGTCCAGGGTCATATATATATATATATATGTATACGCACACACATACCCATAAAAATACTGTTGAAACAACTGTTAATTTATCAAAACTTCATAAATATGCCTTTTTTTATGTAACAGATGACCTTTTATAGTAATTTTATAATTTTATAAATAGTTTTTTTACAAGAATAATTAAAAAAAATAATAATAATGCAACCCAGTCAACAGTGATATCTGCTCCCTTAAGAGTTACATTCTTCCTTATGAATTACTTCTTTTAGTATCCTAATGTCATATCATCATACTTTTTTTATTTTTTATTTTATTTATTTGTTTATTTTTTGACGCCCCAGCTGCTTTTCTTCTTCAAAAACTGTACAATTAACAGCATTTTACTGTAAAATTACAAGAAAAGTCTGGTTTAATCTGGTTAAAGCCCCTTTCCGCCACTGAATAAAAAATAAAAAAGGTAATTGCGACTTTTTATCTCGCAATTCTGACTTTTTTCTCATAATTTCAAGTTTACATCTTGCAATTCTGACTTTTTTTCTCAGAACTGTGAGATATAAACTCGCAATTGCAAGTTATAAAGTCCAGTTTTGAGGTGAAAAAAAGACTGATATGTTCACAGAATTGCGAGTTTATACAAGTCACAATAACTTTTTTTTTTTTATTCAGTGGCAGAAACGGACTTCCATAATTTTTATTGTATTTATTGTAAAATTATAAGGCTGCACAACTTGGCCAAAACATTATTTTGCAATTTATTTATACATTTTCATAATGGTATTGTGATTTGAACTGGAACATTTAGTATGAAACTATATCTATATATCTAAAAAAATATATTTCAATTAATTGTGCAGCCCCATTTCCTCTATTATAAATTTTCATTCAATTTATTTATTAGCATTCCATCAAGTCACAAACCCCCAATTGGGAAACCCATTTCTATATGTGTAATATTTGTCTGAATTTTTTTTAATTATTTTTTTATATATATATTTTTTTTATGACTAATGACAATATCTTGGTGTACTCCTATATCCAGTATTTCAGATACAATATCACACTGTTTAATTTAAAATTAGTAAATAACACAAGCTGCAACATAATTCATATTTACATAATATTTACCTAATTATACATAATTTGAATGAATAAATATAAAAAAAATGTTAAACTAAAGTTTGAAAGGGTGGATTCTTATAAGAACTGTTTTGTGAAGCTTGGTTAGATCTGTTTACTGGAATCTAATACAAAGGTGACTACAGGAAACTGTGGTAAAAGCCCTGACATTTCCTGTTTTAACCTGGTTAATTGCAACCACTGACCAGTTTTTGAGAAGATTCCTTTATAGGTTCAACCAGTAATTTATAACTGTATTTATATGTATATTTATTATTATGCTATTACTATGATTTCACTTTGGATAAAAGCATCTAAATGAATAAAAGCATTTAAATTGGAATTTAAATACGTTGATGAGTCTGGAAGATAGTGCAGACTTTCAAATTTCAACAACAGCAAGAGCTTCATAGTTTCATTAGTTTCCCTTTTATTGACAATGCAAATACTCATTGCATAATTTGAGGTGATGAAGACGCCTCTCACCTTGTTGGTTCTTCTTTTGTTGCCTACAGCTTCGACAGGTACATATGATGAGAACACTTAGCAGAAGCAGAACAGCTCCTCCACCAGCTAAAATGCCCACCATGAAATTGAAATTAAAGCCAAATTCTTTATATTGTATATCAGGATCTGGGCCATAACCTGTATGACCTGTACGTCAGAAACAGACGCCATGAAATCAATAACAAACAAGTGGTTCATTAAAAACATTTACAGTATTTAAAAAAAAAAAAAATCCTAAAAGCTGCGTTATGCATAATTATAATTCAAAGTTAGTTGAAGAAAGAAAAGCATGTGAAATAAAAACGACTTACACAGTACTGGAACACTCTCGCTTTGTTCAATGCTGACAGGGTTGCTTACATTGCATGAGTATGTTTCATTCTTCTGTGTTTGAGTAAATGTCAGGAACATTTGAGGGTTTGTCTCATTCTGGACAATTTTGCCTTCAAAATACCAGGATAGGGTCAGATCTGTACGGTTTCCAGTGTCACAGGTGAGAGTACCATTCCTATCAGCATCACACTCAACTGTCACATTAGGTTTAGGAGCCTTTGCTGTGGCAGAAACATAGTGGTTATTTCCTACTACTGGAACTACTAAAGAAATACTCTTATTTTGTTATTATTTGCATTTTATTGGAAGGGTACAAATATTTGTTATCTTACCATAAACCTGAATTTCCTCTTCTCCAGTACCAATCTCTGTACCATCAACATTAAAAGCATGGTATTTATATTTGCCGGTGTCCTTCAGACTAACACTTTTAAATGTTAATGATCCATCTTCTTCCTTAGATACACCTTTAGCTATTGTTTTGATTTTCCCAGCTTTCAAGTGAAGAATAGTGGTTTCACTGGTTACATGGAACCATTTTGTTTCATCAGGTTTCTGATTGTTTTTCGTTATCAGCTTAATGGTACAGGATATTCCTTCTAGTAGTTCTTTTTCACATGTTTTTATTGAGACTGTAATACATAAAACGATATTAGTATTTAATGAAACTCATCAGGGTTCAAATGCTCATATGTGGTTTACTATGAAAAATAAGCATAAATATGGAGAAGGAATATTTCTCAGTGTGGGTTTCTTTTAAAAAAAAAAGTCATTTTTTTAGACACTAGTAATCTTAGACAGTACTATTCTAGTCACCATTATTGACCATAAAAATGCTAGTTTATTTAACACACTAAAACAATAATATGGGGTAAGTTGTCACAAATAGGGACCTGCATTGGACAGAATATTACAGGCTTTTCATTTTCATCATTCAAACAGAAAAACTATTATTTAACAAGAGGGTAACAAATAAAAGAAAAATGCGTAAAATTAAAACATATACAGGTGCATCTCAAAAAATTTGAATATCATGAAAAAGTATTTTTTTTTTATTGTAACTTATTTTAAAAACTGAAACTTTTGTATATTCTACATACAAAATATTTCCAAAGATTTTTTTTGTTTTAATTTTGATGATTATAGCTTCCAGCTCATGAAAGTGAAAAACCCAGTATCTCAAAATATTAGAATATTTCGTAAGATCAATTAAAAAATTAATTTGCAAAAAAGAAAAGTTAAATTTTTTAAAAGTATGTTCATTTATGCACTCAATACTTGGTCGGCAGCACATATTACAGCAAATGACTTGCTGCTAGCACAAATTACAGCACAAGTAAAGTGTGGCATTGAAGTGATCAGCCTGTGGCACTGCTTAGGCACTATTGAGCCTTCAGATCATCTGTATATTGTTGGATCGACTGTTTCTCATCTTTCTCTTGAAAATATCCCATATAATCTCAATGGGGTTAAGGTCAGGCATGTTGGCTGGCCAGTAAACCACAGTAATATCATGGTCAGCAAACCACTTGGAAGTGGTTTTTGCACTGTGGGCAGGTGCTATAGTCCTGCTGGAAAAGGAAGTCAGCATCTCCATAAAGCTTGTCAGCAGTGCTCAAAAATCTCCCAGCAGACGGCTGCAAATCATTACTAACTTCAGAAACTTCACACTGGACTTCAAGCAGCTTGGATTCTGTGCCTCTCCAGTCTTCCTCCAGACTCTGGATCATGATTTCAACATGAAATGCAAAATTTACTTTTATCTGAAAAGAGGACTTTTGACAACTGAGCAACAGTCCAGGTCATTTTCTCCTTAGCCCAGGTAAGATGCTTCTGAAGTTGTCTCTGTTTCAGAAGTGGCTTGGTAGCCCTTTTCCTGAGTGTGGTGACTCTTGATGCGTAGACTCCAGATTCATTCCACTCCTTGTGAAGCTCTCCCAAGTGTTTGAATCGGCTTTACTTGACAGTATTCTCAAGCTTGCGGTCATCCCTGTTGCTTGTGCACCTTTTCCTTCCAATTTCTTCCGTCCAGTCAACTTTGCATTTAATATGCTTTGATACAGCACTCTGTAAACAGCCACCCCATTCAGTAATGACCTTCTGTGACTCATCCTCTTTGTGGAGGGTGTAAATGATTGTCTTCTGGACCATTGCCAAGTTAGCAGTCTTCCCCATTGGTGTGGTTTCAAAGAACAAGAGATACCTGGAATTTATACTGTAGGGATGGACATTTAATGAAACTCAAATGAAAATATTTTAATATTTTGAGATACTGGATTTTTGACTTTCATGAGCTGTATGCTCTAATCATCAAAATTAAAACAAAAAAACTTTAGAAATATTTTACTTTACATGTAATGAATCTAGAATATATGAAAGTTTCAAAATAACTTATTTTAAAATAAGTTACAATAAAAAAATAACTTTTTCATGATATTCTAATTTTTTGAGGTGCACCTGTAATCCCTGACCTGACATTTTAAAAAAGAGGCAGAATTGTTACAAAAATGATTCTAATTTGAGTCAGTTTTAAGTAGTGTTGCTTTCGTCAACGAAAATTATGACTAAATAACATCGTCAACGAACCTTTAGCACGTGACGAAAACGAAAGGAGACACAACGTAAATGCTGGTCATGTGACGATGAATATAGGTGTGTTCGACTTAACGCAGTGCTGCGCAGCTCGATCAAATTCTGCCTTGAAGCAGTCCATGTCGGTTAGAAATTTGGTCCGACTTGAGGCAGCGCCGACGCCTCGTGACTGTCACGTGTGCCATCAAAGTACCGCGATAGCGATTTGAGAGCAGCCGGCTGACTCAACCGGTGTCCGACTTGACAGCTCCGTTTTCAACTCCGCCCGCGACTGCTCTCGACTACTCTCGTTGATCGCCGTCTGTAGGCGTAGATGAAGTCGAACACACCTTATAATTAAATGTATAATGCAATATTGTTGACCAATTAAAACGAGACTAAATGTGGTTTACAAAATAAAAACTATGCTAAAATGTGTCTTCATTTTCGTTGACCAAAACGAGACGAAACGAAATGTTATAACATTATTTCGTTTTGTTTAGTCGCGTTATTATTAGGCTCGTTTGAGATGCGCCTCGCCTTGCCTGCAATGTAGGCGAGAGTAGGCGGCTGCAGTGAGGGGAGGAGTGAAATAAATGCAGTCAAGACGGACAGTTCTGACTTCTCGAAGTAGAACAGACACCTACGAGATCAAAAGCGGATATCGCGTTATCACACTCACTTGCTGTGTTGCTAATAAGCATGATATAATTTCAGCTCTGTTGTTTTTATATCAAAATAAATATGATGAACAAGACACTCAAAGTGCTTGCTATTTAATTCCATACCAAAGGCGTATTTATCATCAATGTTTACTTTAATACAAACGTGTGTTTTAGATTTTTATAGAAATATGACAACAATCAAATATCTCACGCACAGATCGCACTGGGATAGTGTTAGGGAATATTCATGCATAATTTAAACACATAAACACATGATATTAGATTAAAAAATAAAACATTTTAGAAAAGAATGGCAACATCACGGTTGTCTGAACCAATGAGCATTAAACTGTGTCGTCATCCAGGCGTTTCCCATCGTGCTTTTGGTCAGCGCAGTCGGTGGAGAGCTACTGCGCCCGACTGCTCAATCCGACACAGCCGTCGTTGAAATTATATCATGTTTATCAGCAGCACAGCACGTGAGTGTGATAACGCGATATCCGCCTTTGATCTCGTAGATATCTGTTCTACTTCGAGAGGTCAGAACTGTCCGTCTTGACTGCACTTATTTCACTCCTCCCCTCACTGCAGCCGCCTACTCTCGCCTGCATTTCAGGCGAGGCGAGGCGCATCTCAAACGAGCCTATTATTTCGCAGTATTTCTGAAGTGGGCCGCATCAGGTCGCACTGCGCAGACGCAGGCGATGTCACTTCCTCAAGCCCCACTCGCGGCATTATTTAAAAGACGACAACAAACAAGTTAAGTTACCTGACTGACTGTGATAAATTTAATCTTCATGGCTCAATTAGAGAATACAACAAAGTAATGAAGGCCATCCCAGTATCCCTACAAACAATGATTTAACAGTTTGTATTGTACTCTAATACTATACCAGAAATGAGATCACTTTGTATTGAAGGCATACATTTAAAGAGCAAACAATTTACAAACAAGTTTATCAGAAAGCTATTAATTAATGCAATACTTCCCCAGTCAGCTGAAAAGAAAATATGTTCTTCAAGAATTTAGTGAAGAAGAGGCAAAGAAAATAAGGAAGAGGTATTTAGTATATCCGATTCTGCCTAAGGCCAAAGAAGTGACATTTAAAATTTTAAATGACATTTATCCTTGTAATAACTTTTTGCATGAAAGGTTTAATTGGAAGAACAATTCATGTGGGTTTTGTGAGAAAGACATTGAAACGGTAAGAACATTTGTTTTTCCATTGTGAACTTGTGCATCATTTCTGGCTTGAATTTCAGAACTGGCTTCATTCCAAACATATACCAATATACCCTTTGACTGTGGTCTCAATTAAAGTTGGAGTATTGGTGAAAGATAAGAACCTAGACATTTTGATATATAACCTAATTATTTTGTGCAAACACTTTATTCATCGATGTAAGTATTTAAAGGTTAAACCCCACTTCAGCGGATGGAATGACCTGAAGATAATTGCGAAGTCTCTTGATTACATGACGGACAAAAACGCCCAGAAACTCTTAGATAATTTGAACTCGTTTTTGTTGTTAGAACGAGATCCTCACCCTTCTTATTTTTTGTTTTGTTATGTTGTCCTGCTTTATTGTATTTTTTTCTGTTCTTTTTGTATTTTGTTTTTAATTTGCTGTATCAACACTAACAATATGTGTTCAGTTATTGAAATGTGCCGCTAAAGTTTGTATTTGAATTGCAAATTGTACGCATTAATAAAAAAATAAAAAAAAAAAGTTACCTGACTGACTGACTCCAGAGAAGAGTCGGAGAAGAGAAAGAATGCGGCGGACGAGTGTAGACAAGCAACAAAAAATAAGTTAAACTAAAACTAACAAAATTTTTTAATCAAATCATAGTCTATGTATAAAATGAATGAATACGCGAAATATATTTAACTTAAATAGCCTAATTAACCGATTAACTAGAAATAAACGTAAACACGCTGCAATTTCGAATGGTCTGTATGACCAAAAATGAGTATTTTTTGTTGTTTGTTTCCGCTGTTCGATTGGGCCGGCGCCTCACGCACACACACACAGCAAACGTTGCAGCCTGTTCATTATCAGAATAAAATACAGTCAACAAACACATACACTGATTAATTAAAATATTGCTTACTGCGTAGTGCAATCCGTGTCGATCAGCCTGAGGTCGGGCCAAACACATATTTGCTAATGTGAGGATGTTTTTACGCGCATTAAGTACAAAGCCTGTCTTACTAATACATCAAATACATCGCGAATATGGACACATTTAATTGGGTTCATTCCGAATGAAAGAGGTAGGCTGCGTGAGAACAAGGCGTTTGGTTTCAGTTTCGCTTTAAATTAGCCTAATTTGTTTTGGCTTGTTTAGCACTTATATATTTTATTCTTGTTTTGTTCCGAAAACAGTTCAAAATAGTCTATAGGCTAGGTATTGTGTTTATTGTTTGTACATTATAACATTTCGCTTTATTTATCGGCATTATTAATAAATGTAATCATTTTGTGCTTATCTGTGTTTAACCTAAACTACAACGTTAATTTAGACCTACATACCGGTAGCCTATCTAAATATGATTTTATAATTTTATGCTATATAGACCTACCTCATTACCCTCCACTGGATGCATAATGAGCTGCCATAAACTACATTTTGGTATTTTATAATGCCTAGTCATACTTCTGTGGATATTTTGGTGAAAGTAACTCAAAAGTAGTGTAACGCATTACAATTTAGAGACCGTAATATTGTAATGTTACTAATTATTTTTAAAAGACAGTAACTAGTAATATATAATGTATTACATTTTGGAAGTAACTTGTGTACATTAAGTAAATTTTTAAGGTAACTAACATCAAATTGTAATCTGAAATCAAACTAGTTAATCAAACTGTAACATTTGAGTTCAACACAAAATATAAAATGCAGGGGAAAAGGGAGTTTCAGTTAAGATTAATTAAATATCTACACACAAAATGAAGTCGTAACCTACCAGTGAGCGCAGCAAAGCCACAGAGGAAAAAAAATAAGAAACTGTATTGGCAGCTCATTGCTCTTCTGAATACAGCAAATATTCCAGAACCTTTTCCCAGTCAGCTGAAGAAAACAGAAATAGTCTAAATTCTGATCACAGAAAAGAGAAAACAAAGTTTGCGATCAGGGAACTGGCAGTTAGAATCAAAACTTTAAAGAACTAACGGTGATGAAAGCCAGCGATGTTGTGACCTCGCATCAGCTGCGTCTGGACCAAAAAGCCACACTTGAACACACCACACACAGACTACAGCCGACTGCAAAAAACGTGTGTTTTGCGCCTGCATGTTAGGAAATAACTGTCTACATTTGCAGCTATCAATAGTCTATCCACCTTTTTCCTCAACACACAAGTAAGCCTATAGGCGAGACTTCGAGTTCATTATCCGTTATAGGGACATAACGAAATGAATTCAACGTGCGATAAACTGTTTGCACTACAAACCAGTGTGCTCATAATTAATATAATACATTAAAATAATGGTAAAACACACCAACTTGCAATGTCAAGCAGCAAAATGAACTGTTTTGTACAGCTAAAAATAGCTGGACGTGAATGAGACCGGAAGCCACACCCATAAAATTTACGTATGGCCACCCATGCTCTTATGGGAAGAGAAATGTGGACATTCGTCATTCAGAAGGAGAAACCAAAACAAGGATATACAAGATATGTGCAGATATACGAAACATAAAGCAGGGCTCGCTTGATAACCACAGTAAAGTTAGTTTAGCATTTGACATGCGTTAGCCATTTGGTTTCATACCCATTAAACTCTCTGCTAATTTCATGGTTTTGAGTCCAGACCTACTCAGATATACAGAAACAAATGTCCTTTTCATAGCAAAAGGCTTAATTTAAAGATTAAAAAAAAAAATAAATAAATAAATAAATAATAATTAGCAGTATAAATGAGTTAAACAATTTAAAGGAACACTCCACTTTTTTGAAAATAGGCTCATTTCCAACTCCCCCAGAGTTAAACGGTTGAGTTTTACTGTTTTTGAATCCATTTAGCCGATCTCTGGGTCTGGCGGTAGCACTTTTAGCATAGCTTAGCAGAGATCATTGAATCAGATTAGACCTTTCGCATCTCGCTCAAAAATGACCAAAGAGTTTCGATATATTTCCTATTTAAAACTTGATTCTTCTGTAGTTACATCATGTACTAAGACTGACGGAAAATAAAAAGTTGCGATTTTCTAGGCAGATATGGCTAGGAACTATACTCTCATTCCAGCGTAATAATCAAGGCACTTTGCTGGCATACCATCGGTGCAGCAGGCGCAATGATATTACACAGCACCTGAAAATAGTCTCCTTGTGCAAGCAGGTGGTCACGCTGGTTATGTTGACGGAAGTTAGTCTATTTTCAGGCGCTGCGTAATATCATTGTGCCTGCTGCACCCATAGTATAGTTCCTAGCCATATCGATCTAGAATGCTATGCTAAAAGTGCTACCACCAAACCCGGAGATTGGCTGAATGAGTTCGAAAACGGTAAAACTCAACTGTTTAACTCTAGGGGAGTTGGAAAATGACCCTATTATCAAAAAAAGTGGAGTGTTCCTTAACTACATGTCATTATGACATCAAACTAATAGTATAAAGTTCTAAAAAATATCCCTTTCATGGTACAAGGCTTTGTTTGAGGATCATGCATTCTACATATTTTACAACAATTTTAGAACGTTATATGTATGCAACACTGTTATCCATTAAACTCTAACACCACTTGATCTAAAGTTATCAAACCAAGTCAAAATGGCTCTGAATATTATGCCCTATAATGCTCAAAGCTGGCCAAGTGTAAATTGCTCAAAATATTATGCATAAATTCCAGTCTTTATTTACAATAATTCCTAGTTTTAGGGATTATTTGTTATGTATTTATTTAATATAGACATTGTATCCATTAAAAACCATTAAACTCATATTATTCCCTATTGTCAAGGAGCGACTGAGAGAGACGTACAGATCCATATGCAAATCTTTATTTAATTTTATATTATTCAATAATTTATTTAATTTATTTAATTGTCTGGGTCAGACAATGGCAAACAGGTATGTTGAAGACAAGACAAAGAGTAGTCCGGTAAACAGACGTGGGTCAATCGACGCCAAATGTAATCCAAAGGGCAAGGAAAACGGGTAATCCAACAGACAGACTATAGTCCATACGAGGGGCAACCAGAGTCTGAACCAGCAAGACAAAGAGTAATCCAAGACAGGTAGAAGATCAGGAAACAGTCAATCAGGCAACATGTCGTGACTAGACTTAGACTAGAACTAGAAACCAGAACACGGAACTGGCTCCGTAAAGTAGCTATCACTAAGAGAGCAATAATCGCTAAACAATACTCGGGGATCTGTGTTAAATAGTGTGTGTGACTGGCTACAGTTGAAAGTGAAATCAGTGAAATGAAACCTGGGAAATGTAGTCCAGGGTGACATGTAACAGTCTGTGTAATGGGAGAGTCAATGTAATGGAAGGGCTGACGGAAAACTTGGACGGAAGGGCATGGACAGAATTCATGACAATAACAACATGGATAAAAATGCAATAACCTCCAACAATGTTTCACCTGTAAGTATGAAACCAAGCGCAAATTGCTCAGAATATTATTCCCTGTAATACACAAGGTTTGTTTTAGGGATCATTCTTTTGGTAATTTTTATTTATAAGATTATATCCTTTAAAATCCATTAAATTCCAAAACCATCTAAAGGTATCAAACTGTTGCTTCCTGTGAGTGATGACTGGTGTGTCACGGAGTCTCACTTGACTTTTAAGCGTTGCACCTCAAGATCGTCTGGTTTTAGTGAAGCTGTTTTCAAGAAAAGTGATGGGCGCTTATTCCACCTGTCCTGGTGTCTGATGACAACCGTAACACTCTCCAGCTTCCTACATGTCTGCAAACTGGGTCAGTACCTGTACGCCACCATTACATGCACTCATTCACTCACGCCCACATTTGCATAACATTCACTTCCGCACATTCGATATGCTTATTGTATTGTATTGGTTCATGATTGTTCAATATTTTTTTTGCTTTTTGATCTTTTTGATTTGGTTGATGTTATTGACTTTGAACTATGAAATGAACAATGTTTATTCCATGTTTCTTTTTTCTCCTTTTTTTTTTTTTTTTCGCAAAAATGCAAATTTGCCAAATTGGAATCTTGAAATAGTGTGACGCAATTTCTACATGGATTTCAAACTTGAATTTAACTGAAGTGTTGCACTGTTTTTCTTTTAGCTTGTTTTTTTTTTTTATTATTATTATTATTAATATTATTATTATTATTTTGTTCCTTTTCAAACAAGTTTTTTTTATGGACTTTCCATTGTGGAATAAATCTTCCCTGGTGAACTGTGAACAGAGTTTTCCCCATTTTTGTGATTTAATATTGTCATATTGTATTTATATTTAATATTGTAATTGTCACAAGGACGGTCTCTGTGGCTCCCTTCATTCCCCGCCAGCGGGAGCCCTCACCGGAGTTCTAGTCACTACATTTCCCACAATCCCGTGCCTGGGGCTCCACTTCCGGTTCCGGGTTACTCTGGTTCACTTCCTGTTTGGCGGCCATTTCAGAGCAGCGCGCCGGCTAGCTCTCCGCGAAGTTTTGTTAGTCATGCTATCAATCCTGAGCGTTTTTCTATCGGACTGCTTACCCGTTGCCAACCGGACTGTATATCGTGTGTGTGAACCGTTGCTGCCTGCCCTCCTTGGACCTACGCTATTTCCTCGGATTATTCCCTTTGTTCGCCGCCGGCCCCGACCTCTTGCCTGGACTCTGACCACCCCTTTTGGTTTGCCTACACCACACCTGTCCGCTGTTGTTGACCCAAGCCTGTCGATATTGTTTGTGTGCAAAATAAAGTTGTTGCAAATGGATCCCACGCCTCCGGATACTTCCATGACTGCATCACAGTAATATTGTATTTAATATTGTTTTTTTGTTTGTTTGTTTGTTTGTTTTTTGGCTATCCTAGGTTATTTTAAAATCTTTCAGGATTAATCCTGGCTGGCACCCGAACAAATTTTCTTTAAAAAGACTTCATTTATGCTTGGGCAGCCACCACTCTTACAAGCCCTTCTATCAATGTACATGACTTTGTCTGTCCTTCTGGCCAAGATAAAGAAGGGTTACCGCCATTACTTCATTGTACCCGAGAAAGGAGGTGTATTGAGATCCATCTTAGACCTGCGAATACTGAATTGGGCCTTGTACAAGCTCCCGATCAAGATGCATACGCACAGACACTTGTTGACTTGTGTGTGACACCATGATTTATTTTCAGCAATAAACTTTCATGTCTAGATCCTTCTGCAGCACAGGCAGTTTGGCTTTGAAGGACTGGCATATCGAGTACAAGCTCCTCCCCTTTTGGGTTGCTCCTGTCTCTTTTCGTGTTTAGGACAGACGCTGATGCTGCCCTTGCCCTTGTTAAGACAAGTAGGCATTTGCATCCTCAACTACCTTGATGACTGGCTAATCTCTCTCTCTCAAGAGCTGTGTGCACATAGGGACCTGTTCCTTCAGCACCTAGCCTGATTGGGACTTCGGGTCAACTCGGAAAAGATTAATCTCCCCTTTGCATAGCATCTCTTTTATTTGTGTGGGTTTTTTTCCTCTCAAATATATTCAAAGGCTCTTGGGGCATATGGCATCCTCAGCTGCAGTAACACTGCTGGGTTGATGCATATGAGAAAGCTGCAGCACTGGCTTCATTCTCAAGTCCCAAGATAAGATGGTGCCACCTCACACATTGTATGGCCAACATACAGAATCTGTGACTGCACTTTCGGTCCTTGGACAGACACCTTGTGTTTCTATGGGTGGGAGTGCCCCTAGAACAAGGTTTCAGGTGTGTTGTTGTCACAACACATGCTTCCAAGACAGGCTTGGGCGCTATATGCAAGGGCTGTGCAGCCTCGTGGTCCTGTACAGGACCCCAGCTACACTGGGACATCAACTGCCTGGAGTTGCTGGCTGTGTCACCAGCCCCTGCCTGTTGAATCTCCATACGTAGAGACCTTCTTTGTCAGGGGCAGGGCATAATCTGGCATCCGTGCCCAGACCACTGGAACCTCCATTACCTTCTGACCCTGAAGTGATCACCTTGTCTGCAGTGCTTCACATACCGGGAGTTGCTTTATGGTGTGTTTGGGCTGCTACATTATCGCCGATGTTCCAGAGCCAGTGATGTCAGCGGAAGGATTGCCAGAGGTGCCAGCTGAGGCTGCAAAACCTCCAGAGGTGGCAGTGCCTGCTCTGGATTCTACAGTGGTCATGCTCTGGTCATGGTAGTGGCGCCCATTTATGAACTCTAGTCCTGTCTGTCCTGTCACGGCTAAGGAGGCCATCTATGAACCCTCTGCCCATACTGTTACGGCCCTGGAGGCCATCTTTTGAACTGATTATGAACTGTCAGGTTATCCATAATCAGTCTATGAATTTGTCTTTGTATTATCTGTCTGTTCCGTATCTCTTAATGAGCCTGATGTTGAATCACCTGTCTCTTCCAATCCCATTGACAATCCTGATGTTGTACTATCTACTTGCCCAATTTCAGTCAATGAGTTGTTTGTTAGTTCAGGTCCAGTCAGTGCTCTTGGTTTAGTATAGGCTGCTCACCCTACCGATACATCCTGTTTGGAATTGTCTGCTTATCAGGTTTCTGTTAATGAGTCTGATTTTGAACCATCTGTCTGTCCTGTTACCACCAATGAACCTGTTATCTGTCCCGTTAGTCCAGTCACGACACTAGAAACCTTACCTGAGCTCCATGTAGACTCCAGTAGCCTTGTCACAGCCCAAAGACCCACCTTTAAACTCAAAGACATAAAGATGCCAAAGAGACCACTAATCACTAATGAACTGTTTACCTGTCCTGTTTCAGTCACTGGGCCTATTTATGAACTGCCTGCCTATTCAGTGGTCACCAGGCGTACTATTGATGAAATGCTTGTGTTCCTGCCTTGGTTCAGGGGCCGTGAATACTCTGTCTGTATTGTCTATCTCTGCTTTTCCTAGGTCTCAGTCTCTGCCATAGTCTTCTGTTCCATCTGCTCCAGCCCGGTGGGCTCCTGCTCCGTCTGCTCCACCGTGGAGGTCTTCAGTCCTGCTCTGGTGGCCCTCAGCTTCGTCTGTTCTGTCGGATCCACCTTGGCTCCCCACCCTGCCGGTTCTGCCCAGTAAAGCCCCCCCACCAAGTAAGACTACGCTCTGCTGTAACAGTGTTTGATTTCTTATCAGGCCATGCTGAACTGCCTCCCCTAGTCTAGCCCTCCTCCTGCTCAAGCTAGGAACTGCTCCCCTCATTTTGAGGGCCAGCAATGAGCCTATCACTCCCAGTTTGAGCCATGAGGACCTGAGAGCTGAGAGCACCGATCCAGAAAACTCCTTGTGAAATGTGTGATGCCCTTCTAAGCAGGATCCCATTTCTGATGCCTTGTTTTGCAGTCAATCTGCTCCCTGAGGTTGACTGTGCTCCCCTCACTGTGGGAGGGTCTTTTATAAACCCGCCACTCCTGGGCAGAACCTGTGAGTCCTCCACTCTACTTGACAGCTAGGAACTTACCCTTGGGCTTTGACTGCTCACTAGCGGTCGAGCTGAACCCGTCCCTTTGCTAGAGTCAGCCCTCCGCTCATTGAGCTCCATGGCAGTGACACCAGGAAGTTTGGCCACTTGCTGCCTCCCTGATGAGTTACCCTGTTGATCGACCCTAGCAATGCTTCCCTCACCCTAGAGGGTTACCTTTGAGCTTGCTCTCACCAGGTCCTGCATTCCTTGGAGCTTTCCGCAGGTTGTTGGTCCTTGTTGGTTGAGCTTTGCTGTGCTCCCCTCACCATAGAGGGTCACCTGTGACTACGCTGCTCCCTTACTGAGCATCTGTGTTCCTCTCCTATCCTGAGAGTTGAGCCTCCGCTCTCCAGAGTTGTGGGGCTGCCTTCTGCCTCCCTAGTAGGCCTCTTTTTGGTCAAGCTAGCAGTGCTCCCCTCACCATGGAGGGTCACCGATGAGCACGCCACTCTCTTGAGTTGAATTCTCTGCTCCGGGGCTCCACTGGACAGCCATGTTAAGGGGTCAGGCCTTTCTTTGCCTCCTTAGGCTGCTCTCCTGGTGAGCTCAGTAGTGCTCCCCTTACTCCAGAGGGTCACCTATGAGCACAGTGCTCCTTCCTTAGTGTTTGAGTCTCCCTTTCATCCCGAGTGTTGAGTTCTCTGCTCCACGGGGCTCCGTGACTCAGTAACACCAGGTTGTTGGGCCCCTTTCTGCCTCCCTGATATGCTACTCTTGTGGTTGAGCCTAGAGGGTCACCTATGAGCATACTGCTTCCAAGTCGAGCATTGTGTCCCCCTCTCAGTTTGAGAACTGGGTGCTACGCTCCTTCATTTATGTATAAGCATAATGCTCTGGAGCCTGTCCTGTGACTGTTATGAATGAGTTGGCGATGCTCCCCTCATATGGAGGTTCTTTTCTATCAGATACGCCATTTTCAATTCTCATGCACTCTGAGCATGAATTAAGTACCTGCTTCCTGAGCATGTCACAGTTACTAGGCCTGTCTGAAACAGCCCCAGTAACAACTTAGCAACAGTGATTCTGAAATTCATGTGATAGTATGTGTATAT
Organism: Cirrhinus mrigala; assembly: GCA_036247105.1. NCBI lineage: Eukaryota > Metazoa > Chordata > Actinopteri > Cypriniformes > Cyprinidae > Cirrhinus > Cirrhinus mrigala. The sequence goes on along the minus strand of CM070014.1, from coordinate 14,544,550 downwards.
GCTGAGCTTCTGTACACTTTCTAAAATCCACATCGTGGTAAGTTTTCTAAAATCCTGTATGGTATGGGTTATGTGCTGCCAACCCTGTAGCCTTTCTCTGAGTTGGTTCAGGCCCCGGTTTCATCTTGGGCTCCACTTATGTATCCTTTTTGATACTTTCCTGAGTAGAGTGTTGCTACTACGGTTGGGTATCATTTGAATTTAATCAATTCCAATTCTGCTTAGGCCTTTGGCCGAAGGGGATAATGTCACTGACAGCCGTCAGTGCGTTCCAGGGGCAACTCCCATTATGTTAGTAGAGTTGGTTACGAGACAATGCATCCTCTAAAAGCCTCTCCATGCTTCGGACGCAGTGTCTCGTTCCCTTCTCAGGGAAACATGGTTACATACGTAACCTGAGATATTTAGTAGCAATAACATAAATCTATGTGTAACTGGATGTATGTTTTTTTCACTCTTTTCCTGATTTTAATGCCTTTTTACAATGAGATATTGTGTTTAATCTTTTGAAACATCTGAAATGTGTTTTCTTGCTCTCAACTGTGCTTATCATCTGCTAAAAACATTCTAGCTTTTATGAATAATATGAACATCCTAAATATATGAATCTACTGTTCCATGCAAATACTTCAAAGAGGGATGTCAAGAAGAGTAAGAAGAGCGCGGCCTGCACTGGCAATATTTTTGTGGTCACTTCTCATTCTGACAACTTTCATGCATGCAGTGTGAGACTCAGGCAACTGACATTGTTCTCACACTCTCACACCACACGCCAATTTTCTGACACCGAAAAGCACCCTCAGTTAAAAATATAATAACACGATACTGGCAAAATGATGAAAGAGATGGTAAGGCTCCAGTGCGTATTTGTGATTTTGCTCTGGAAAACTTTAAAAATTTTTATTTACAACTTGTTTTTGTAGCATTGAGAAATCATAAGTGGGACCCCTTGTGATTCATTTTCAGAATTGCAATGATTGACATACTGTAGTGATAAGCAATCAACCAAAAATAATTTGTCAAAATTGATGTGCATTAAGCAATGTAAATGCAGACTATGATTAACTGAAAAATATTTGAAATTATTTGTAAACGTAATGACTTGTAAATCTTAGTTCTCTCGCTGTGCTTTGCCTTTCTTCTTGTGGTGAAAAGTTAGTTTTGCAGCATTGCAACAGTTAATTTACATACATTTTATGATAAAAGGACTACTAGGCATGTCCAGATGCAGAGTCACACAAACTCTGCTAACAGGGCTTTTTCTCTACTCTTCTCTTCTCTTCTTTTTTTTTTTTTAACGAAACAACCCCAACTAAAACAACCCCACCTCGCCTGCCATGGAAATTCTCACTCCAGGTTGAACTCAACAGTTGGCAGCCCTGTTATAGATCATGGTAGCTAGTCTTTCTGAACACAGACATACCTTCATGTCAAACATGAAGCATTTCCCATCAGCTCACCATACACAAGACAGCAGTTGCAGCCAACCAATAACACTCAATGCTGTATGATTGCGGTTTTGGAACTTCCTCTGTATTCTTTGTTCTTACACTCCATCTTGAGTGTGTAAAAGACATGAGCAAAACAGACGAAAAGTGCTTTAAGGTGTCCTGTGTGTAACACAAATGCCTCTACGATGCTTGATGTTGGTCACCATCTGTGTTGCGTTCATCCCCACAGAAGCTGTTTCAGGTTTTGTAATGTTTTCAGATTTTATCAAAGATGGCACAACATCTGTTTCTGTCAACCCTGAAGAAGTTTGGTTTTAAAATGTATTATAATATAACCTAATTATATACAGTAGTAAATGAATGAGTCTTTCTTGTTGAACGTTAACTAACACTTTTAAATATTATCTATTAGGTGAAAACGTGAAGAAAGCAGTGGGTGATGAAGTTTCTTTTCGTCCAGACATAATAGATTCTTCTGTCACCAGCATTATATGGAAACACAAAAACAGCAGTGGAGTTGTCATCAAGGCGACTGAATGGGATAATGATGGTTTTAACATCCCGAATCAGAGATTCAAAAGCAACACAATTCTTGATGTGAAAACTGGACAAATCACTTTAACTAATTTAACTGTCAAACATAGTGGCATTTATACCATTGACGTCAACCATAAAGAGCAGGAACACAGATTCAGCTTGATTGTTATGGGTGAGTGGATGTTGATTGTATAATTTAATATTATTACTGTAAAAGCATAATATTTTTATTATGATTTTACTTAACATATAATTTAGCTAGCAATTCTGTCAACTTTTTTTTAACCAATATAGATTTTTTTTTCTTTTGCGTGTGAAAGTATTATCATTACTGTAATTTTAAAATTACCATTATTACTGTAACAAATGTTTGCAAGGCATTATCATGTGTTTTGAATAGTAGTACCACATTGTTCTTTGACATACCATGAGTAACATGTTAATACCATGAGAAGTGCCATTCTGTACCATGGTATATATTGTACTGAGTAGTTGTCACTGTATTTGTGGCAGTACTAGCACAGTGATGGTATCAGATTGTGATACCATGGTACTTTGATATATACCATGGTGCTGAATTAAGTATTTTCAAGAAAACCATTGTACATGTCCTAAAAATCATGATAGAACAACGATGCTTTTTGTAAGTTATGATTTGTATAAAAAATACTGATATTACAGTTTGATACCATTTTTTCATAGATCGGGTCCCTAAACCTGTGATAAAAATAAGGAAGACTGAAGGTAACCCTGATAGTGTGTATTTAATATGCGAGTACAGTGAAATGATCATCTGGAGGAATTCTACTGGGAAAATACTGATCGGCTCAAAGCACCATCCAAAAGGAGAGTTTATCACAGTTGAATTCACTGGAAATCCTGAAAACTTCTACACATGTACTCTAGATAACGGTGTTAGTACTGAGAACAGTGATCCGGTCTATGAGCGAGATCTGTTTCAAGGTAAGACACTGATTTACTTAAACCTCATTTACCAAAGAGAAAAACCACTGAGTCAGATTATTTTTTATGTTTAGCTGAGATGCTCTTTTCTGTTCAGAAGTTGTAGTTACATTCAAGTATTTATATTTACACTTAAAAATGTTTGAATGTCATTGCATTAGAGTTAGATTAAAATATCAGTGCACGTGTCATTTATTAGAAGACAGACAGCAGAGACTAAATATTTAACAAAAAAAAAAAAAAAAAAAGTTTGTTAGGTGTTCTTGCAATTAATTTTGAAATCGTTTTTTATCTTTTGACATTGAACATCTTCCATGAACATACACAGGATAGCAGCAATAGATGCTGTGCACTTATTGATAGACCAAACCCAAGCCATGAGTTTGTGGCTTCTGATTTTGAACTTCAGCTGTATGTCTGCATTTGTGTTTGTAAAAGACATAAACCAGTTTAGTTTTAAATATCATAGGCTACTTAAAAAAAACAAAAAATCTGATCAGTTAAATGTGTGTGGTCTTGTATTTGTTTTATAAGCTTAATTTTTCATTTATTATACTTTCTTTTTTTATTATTAGATGTATGGGCATATGTCATTGTTTCAGTCAGCATGGTTTTTATCATGCTTTTCCTGTTTATACCGCCTTGTAATGGTAAGACCATTTTATCCTTTAAATCATTTTAAATGTATCTCTTTCATCTGGGCTTATCAGTTGCTTAAAATTCAAAACAAACATTTAAAAAATGTAATGTTAGTTACCAATTGCAAACTGTTTTACTTCCATAATGTCACATATTTTGGTAACATGAATTATCGTGTACTAATACCTTAATTAATACTTACTTCAACAGGAATTGAAAGGGTCTCTATAAGTAAGAATAATATATTTATGGCAGTGGCTATTTGCACTAAGAGAAATAGTGATAGAGGCTATTTACACTAAGTGCAAATAGCAACAGATGTGCAAATAGCAATTGGATGCTAAGTGAAAATAGCATTTTTTTTTTTTTTTAGCAAGGGACGCTATGTACACTAAGTGCAAATAATAGCGGTATTTACATTAAGTGAAAATAGCAATTAGATGCTATTAACACTATAAAATAGCAGGATTTTCTGCTATTTATTATACTTATTGCAAATATACGCAAATATCTGCACCTCAGTATTGTAGTACATCAAAACAGTATGCAGTAATTACGTACTGAGTGTAAATTATAGTTTTAATTCAATTTATTAAATGGGTGCTGCCCTACTGGGACAATAATCTTTCCCTACACCTACCCTAACCCTAGCCAATACTTTATTTTGAACTTTTCAATTATTTCCTTCATTTTTATTGAAAATAAATGCCTTCCCGATATGATACATTTAAAAAGGGAGAAAAAAAGTTTGCCACAAGGCGTATTCGAACCCCAGTCGATCGCATCGAAAAAGAGTAAATACACGGCTTGTCTTCTGCACCACTGGTACTGACAATTGACTGCTGTATTTTATATAGTTGACTATCCCAAACACACATTGGTGGGCGGAGATAGTGTAAACAGCCTCTGCCAACAAGGCTGGCTATTTGCACTTAGTATAAATAGACACTCTGTATTTGGGCATTATGAGTTCTTATAGAAACTGTCTGATTTAGTTAACCCCTAAATGTTAATTAATGCATTAACAATCAAACAATAACATAACGTAGTTAAGGCTGCGTTATTCATGCATGAGTCTGTATGACTCAAGGCTAGCTCATTGAGTCATAGATTGATTCCTATGTCTTCACTAATCATGAGTTCATGCTGAAGTAAATAATTCAGGTATTAGTACATACTTTTTCATGGATTTGATTGGCGTGTTAAACTATATGGAGCCAGATCTGAATGTAATTTTGCTATGACAATGCTTAAATAGTTTAAAATGCTTAAATTATGCTAATGGTTAACATTATACCTGTGGGTGATGTCAGCAGAGCAGGAAAGAGCATTTAGATTTTGATGAAAGATTATAAGTATTTTTGTTTGTTTGTTTGTTTGTTTGTTTAGAATAACGAACAAACATTAATTGTTCAGAATTTAACTAGGAATCTGAATTATAAAGTAAATATGGTCAATTATGATTTCATGTTGGCCTTAAATGACTGAGTCTGTCTGTGTTGCTCTTTAAGATTATTGTGCCGATTGCTGTAGAAGACACAAGACTTTCCAAGTAAGTTTATTTTCTTACAGGCAGGGTGAGTGATTTGGTTCCCACTCACACTCATTTTTAGCGATTTTAGCATTTTTAGCGGTTGTAGTAGTGTAACGATTGTTGTCCTCAATGTTGTCCCATACGACTGTCACCAATTTCAACAATGATCGTGTCTGAGAAATACATCAAAATGTATTAATACACCTGGTGATAACATTGCAGACACAGACACAACTGCAGCAGCGTTTTCTGCAACCGTTTTCTGCTGAACTGCGGTAGGCGCAAAGAGGCAAAATAACGATAACGTCTGCAATGTATTAACCACTAGAGGGCACCAAACACCATTTGATTTAGTTCACCCTTCTAATTTCATGAAATTCAACAGAATGAATATCGTTAGCATTAATGTTCTTTTTAACTCCGTTACAGTAGTAGCCTATAATGAATGGTTCAGTTTAGCTTCCCCCCACACAGTTTGTATAGTTGGTATGGTCCACGTGTTTCACCGATACTGTAAGCGGAATGCACAATGCATGCGTTTGTAAACAAGCCAGCACAGCACAAGAGTGTATTTATGTTAACGTGCAGATTAACAAGAGACACAACACTGATGTGTGAAAGGAACTGGACCGGACAACTTTCTGTAACGTCATACAGTGCAGCACTTTGCGTCTTTCTCTCTTCAGTCGTAAAAAAATTATGTTTTTTGAGGAAAACACTTCAGCTTGTTTCTTCATATAATGGACTGATATGGTGCCCCGAGATTGAACTTCCAAAATGCAGTTTAAATGCAGCTTCAAACGATCCCAAATGCGGTTGTAAACGGTCCCAGATGAGGAAGAAGGGTCTTATCTAGCGAAGTGATCGGTTATTTTCATAAAAATAATACAATTTATATACTTTTTTAATGTCAAACACTCGTCTTGTCTTACTCTGCCTGGACTGTTTTTTCTGGTTCATGACAGTTAGGGTATGTCGAAAAACTCCCATCTCATGTTCTCCGTCAACTTCAAAATCATCCTATATCGCTGTTTTACCTTTCTTGTTAAGGGTGTTTGATCTTCTTTGCATGTTCACTTTGCAAAGACTGGGTCGGTACTTCTGCAGCGACATAGGATGATTTTGAAATGATTTTTGAAGTTGAGGGAGAAAATATGATTGGAGTTTTTCGACATACCCTAACTGTCTTGAACCAGAATACACAGAGTTCAGGCAGAGCAAGACAAGACGAGCGTTTGTGATTAAAAACTATTTAAAATGTTTTTTGTTTTTGTTTTTTAATGAAAATAACTGATCGTTTCGTTAGATAAGACCCTTTTTCCTCAGCTGGGATAGTTTACAACTGCATTTGGGATCGTTTGAAGCCACATTTAGACTGCATTTTGGAAGTTCAAACTCGGGGCACCATAGCAGTCCATTATATCAAGACAAAATGTTTTTTTTTTTTGTTTTTTTTGAGGAAATATTTTCCTCAAAAAAAACAGAATTTCTTTATGAATGAAGTGTCACGGAGGCTGGACAAGAAATGAAAGGTTCGAGATGAGTCCCCTTGTAGCGTGACGGAATACCCAAACGCGGAGGTGCACGAGTGAGCAGGTAAATCACGCAGTTTGGTCTGAGAACGCTCCGATAAGGAGTAGGGATTTCCACCAAGAAATCCGCGTTCTCACACGCACACAGACAGGTAAATAAGCGCTCCGAAGAGCAGAGAGTTTACTCACGTGAGTTGAGTTGGAGAAGGGACCTGACGAGGAGTCGCACATGAACTCAATGTCTGGTGCAAAACAACACCTGCTTCCTGCTTAAATACCTGCGTGAAGTTACTTCCGGGTCCTCGTGACCTCACGTGATCTGGTACGTGTGACATGAAGAAGGAAAGACATGAACGTTTTGGATGACAAGGGGGCGACATTATCTGTAAATTTTTGTTCTGGAAGTGGACTTCTCCTTTAATTTCAAATCCGGTGATGGAAAAATAGGAATTTCCCTTTTAATTAAGTGTGATCACTAAAGTTTAAACGGTTATGATTTGAATAATTAAACGCCAGCACGACATGTTTCAAAATAAAAATGCAGGTAGCAATCATAGTGTTATTAGTGTTGTTTCCAGTTCGTGATGATGAATAATGAATATGAATATTCATATATAATGAATATTTGTGTGATTTATGTCACACAAGTTTAAATCACATAGTATAAAAACATAGCATTTACTTTATATATAGGCTATAATTCAACTGTTCCACAAGTGCCACCTTCTGCCAAAAGAGTGAATTTGCATATTCACTCATATCACATTTTACGCAGAACAGTATTGTGAATGTTAACTTGGATATCAAAAACGAAATTTGACAAATAATTGTCAGGAAATTTTCTGGGGTAGGGGGGCCTACCGTAATGCTGTAGCCCAGGGGCCTCTGATTAACTTAATGCGCCCCTGCTGACCGAGCAAGAATGGAAGCGTTATTATTGTAATATTATGTGCTTTATACTGTAATGTTTTCTCACTGGTGAATGAGACATGAGCTAATCTGACAGCACTGCATTTAAACCTCCACCAAAACCGTTTCTCATCGTGTTGCTGGTTAGCCTCTGGTCTGCCTGAGAGATTTACAGGGCGGGTGGGATCTTATGCTTTCAAAGCTAGCTTGCTATTGCAAGCCTCTCTACCCTACCTTTATTTTCTTGTGAAAAATATTAACTATGTGTAATATCACAGACAAATCAAATCAAATAGATGTTGTTATCAACTTTAACTATGATTTTAAATGTACATTAAAAGATTGTCATTTTTTCACTGCTTTTTCTTTTTTGGTCAGAAATGACATTTGTGAATCCTGAGCGAGTGACTGATGCTGTTACTTGCCACACAGTTCTGCTCATCATGGACCCTTTTGTTCCTTTAAATACAAAGCCACATGCAGATCTTCTACCCATTTGCCTTGTCATCAGCTCTAAATCCCAGCTTTACTAAAGCAACTGGAACTCTTAATCATTTATGCCTTTGTAACTTTGTTTTTGACTGTTTCTCTTCGACTCGTTGTCTGCTGGGCCGTGCAGATGGTGTTTGAGCTTCATCCTTCAGTTCTCAATCAATAAATGTACTGTTACATTTATTTTTGAGGAATCTCTTACAGAACTTCATGCTTATTTTTTCTTTTGGTCAATACTGGGGTGGAGACTAGAGATTTTTATGTACTGAGAAGAAGAGAGAGATTGAAATAAATGTGCTATCTAGAGCAAGATCCAACTGTTGTAAACTCTATGGATTGAGCATGGGTGGTTTTGCTGTGTGGCACTCAAAGTACAGGATAGAATGATAAGAAGACAATAGACTATAAACAGTTCTGCAGAGAGGTGGGTACCAGTTTTTGACAGGAGACATTTTTCTATTGGTTTTGGACTGACAGTATGTTTACATAATCATTTATACTAAAATGGAAATGCTTTTCATTTGTATTTATGAACAGTGTTGCATACAGATGACAATGTTGTCAAAACGATCCCTGCAACGAAAAAAATTAAAATGCTATATTACTGTATGTAAGCCAGGCCAATAGTTGGCAATGTGACTTCGCCATTCAGAAAAACCTAACTATTTTACAACATGGTGATTTTGTATGAATTCGTACTGTGTTAATCATAACATTTTTACATTTTACAAAGGTGACATATCATGAAAATTATTTTTTTTCTGTGTTTAACTGCTATAATCAGGTCCCCAGTGCATCTACCAACCCAAGCGGCAATGGTGTACCAGTGCTAACACCATGGCGAAAGTTAGAGCAAAGAATGCTAACTGTGGATTTAGTGATTTTTTTTTTTTTTTTTGGTATATTACGCTGCTGCCATGAAAGAGAATTTAGCTTACTGTGCGCATGCTTTGGATGTGTACACTCAGAAAACTGTATCAGAAGTTTAATCTTATGGGTTAAGATGCATGATTTTAGTGTGATAGACATCATAATCAAAACCAAAGAGTGACCATCTGATGTATGAGCTGCAACTCATTTGCATTTAAAGAGACATGCACGAAAACATCAGGCTTCTGCTTCCATTGGCATAATAGTTCTTCTTTAACATTTTTAGAAAAGGTTAGCATGAAGGCCTGCCTCTAACCCAACAGAACTATACTGGGCAATGAGCAGATTTATTCACTAAAACATAAAATAGTTACAAACTGGTATATGCTCATAAACACAGTCTGTTTTCGTACAGGAGCTCACAGGAGCTCAAATGTTTTAACATTCGTAGAATATAAAATGGGTGTAATATTTCAATATGAGCATTTCATTTAAAAAAAAAAAAAAAAAAAAAAAAAAGTCAGCCTGGGGCAACAGTTTAAAAGTAGCCCAGTTCTGGGGGAAACCTGAATCACTATAAGAAAATAAACCTACTGCATGAACTGATCTACAATGATACAGTATGGTCTACATTTACTATAATGCCTTGTTTTAAAATATTGTTGCCAGCAAATGCATTTAAACTAAAAAATCCTGGGTTATTTTTTTAACCCAAATGCTAGGTTCAGCCTCTTGGGTAGTTTTATTGGGTTGTTTTTGAATTTCCACTTGTTGGGTCATTTTACTGAGTTATTTTTGTAACTTTTTACCTAGGTGTTGGTTAGTTTTTGGTGAACTAAGCTGCTGGGTCCTTTTTAATTGGTTATTAAATACTGAGTTGTTTTTTTTTTTTGTTTTTTTTTTACCCAACCGCTGGGTTGAGCCTGTCTCCAGCGAAACAACCCAGCTGTTGAGTTACAGTCAGAGTTTGTTATAACATAAACTGATTTTAGTCATTGTAATACTGAATTTATTTTAATTTGATGTTAAAATATGTTATGTCTCTAATCTCAGTAGTCAGTACAGTTTATTTATGGGCAGGTTATGAAGTCAGTCAGGGCATCTTTCAGCTATGAGTGAAACGCGAGGCGGCGGTCTGAGGTTCATAGTTCCCCCGTCAAACAGCAGCCCATCACTGCCGACACACTGGCACACAAACTAGCACTATTTCGGTGAAGAGTGATTAGAGAGAACGGCTGAATACACTTATATTAAAATACTTTTAAATGTTATTTTTCTAAAATGCTTGTTAAATGAGTTTAACGGTATGTAATATTGTAAACTGTGCTGTATTCAGCCAAATAAATTCAATTTGTCAAAGATTTTTGTTCTTGTAAATGTTCATCTTTTGATTAGTAGTGTTGTCTCTATAACTCTATGTGATTTTTAATTTCCAGCCCATTTTAAGCCAGCAAAATAATAATTTTTAAACAATAGTTGACTTAAATGAAATATCTCAGCATGTGTTCTGACCAATATTTACCCAGTGCTGGGTTGCCAAATAAGCAAAGCTGGCTTGTTTTTAACCCAGCATTTCTAATTAATTGTTTAGCCTATTTATGTTGTTGTTATTGCTTTTGTTTTCTGTTTTTTTACCCATTACAAATAAAAAAAAAATAATTCTGTATGGATTTAAAGTGAAGCCATTTTATAAGGAGTGAAGCCATTGCTGTATTATTGAAGGTTCATCACCCTAAAAAAACAAACGCATTTCTTCAGACAAGCATGACTTGACCGACAGATTATTGTGAGCGGTGTTTCGGAGCGCTGTTCCTGCTGTGACCCGGATGTAGCGGCGCTCTACCTCCACTCGTCTGATCCTCTTATCAGCGACAAGGCGGCCGAGATGGATGTTGTCAACCAGGTAGGGATTTCAATCACAGCTACTCACCAATAAATTCTGCAAAGTCCTAGCACTTACTCGAGTGTAGACCTACAGACAAACAGACTACTGTTATATCTGACTGACCGACGTTGATTTGAACATGACGGATAACGGAGTTTAAATGAATGACTTACTAGGACAAGAACATACCTAGACACGACGTCTCGTTGACTTTCAGGGAATCCCTGCTAGATGCCACCGAATAAAACACAACAGAAAACCGTTTGCAATTAAATGTATTTCATACGAAATATTTAAATAACACTAGGATTTTGCAGTGCATTGCGACGGTGGAATGTTATGCTGCAGGGTATATATTTAGTAAGAACTAATGCGCAACTATTTTCAAATGGGGTTGTTAATGATTTACAAAGCTCAAACTGCTTGTTCAGATAGCCTAAGGTCTTTATTTTCATTATGCATCTGTGAGATGAGGCATAAAAGGACAAGAGTCGTCTGCGGGCTATTTATCTATATTCACATTGATGTCCAATTCGCGCGCGAATCGTCTTTTGAACCGGTTCTTTTTAGTGATTCAATCGAACCGATTCCCACAGGCTTCGTTGTTTACTAAACTGTGTAAGGGAGAACTTTTAGGGTTAAACTGCGAGTAGTTGATACGACTGAATCGTAAACAATGTATATAACCAAAAAGTGAATCTTTTGGGTGACATCACAAACGACTCGGTCAACTAGATCACTGAGTCAAACCGTCCGAAAGAACCGATTCGCTCAAACGATTCGCTCGGACTTCAGAATAGTATTTATTCAGTCAGCGTTGTTAAATCATAACAGAACAGAGATATCACAAACGAGATTACAGCAGAAGGCGTATAGTTTGCACCAGCATTAAAGGGCAAGGTGAGAGATGACAGTGCGACGCGGTCACTGCATCAGTCTGCAGCGTGCCGCATTCACTCGCCTGCTTTCTGGCCTTGCGCCCGCTGTGTGAGTCAAATATATCGGCCTGTAGCCTGTAAATGCTCGCCAGTTGCACTTTCATAAAGGAAACGTTGAGATAAGCAGCTTTGACTAATTCTAATGCTTGCAAAGTCTCCCTCTCCTCTCGTGTGCGCGCTATTGGTCGCTCTGGACGCTGCGGCGGGCGGCTCTGTCGTCATCACTGACGTCAGCACGGACTGTCAGGTTATTACAGTGTATCGAGAGAAAGGAGCCAAATGCAATATACCTGCATTATCCAACAAAATATGTGACTCAGTTGAAGTAATAAACTGCAAAATACTATATACATTACACAGACGGAAAGACAGACTGTAGGTAAACAGACAGGCTAGATGCCCTTGTGACAAAATAAGTCCACTTAATTTTACTGAATGTGCCCTTGTAGTGTATTTCACATCTTGTAAGTGTAAAAAATACTTGCAGATAATATTAATGAAATAAAAGCTTAAGTGTATTTAAAGTGAATTTCCATGACTATGTTTTAAAAAAAAAAGTGAACTCAAAAGTTTTACTTTAAAGTACATTTCAAATCATTATGTTTTAAGGATCTTTGTGGTGCTTTAAGAATTAGACTTATTTTGATGTGCTGACTTACATACTAATGCACATGTAAAGTACTTGATTATAATTTTAACTGTAGTGTAATATTTGATTTTACATTTAAAGTTAATATATTTTTAAATGTACTAAACTGCAAGTTCATCATTACAAATGTGACCCTGGACAACAAAACCAGTCATAAGGGCCTATTTTTGAAAGTCGGAAAGATGAATAAATAAGCTTTCCATTGATGTATGGTTTGTTAGGATAGAACAATATTTGGCCAGGATACAACTATTTGAAAATCTGCAATCTGAGGGTGCAAAAAAATAAAAATATTGAGAAAATCACCTTTAAATTTGTCCAAGTAAAGTTCTTAGCAATGCATATTACTAATTAAAAATTATGTTTTGATATATTTATGGTAGGAAATTCACAAACTATCTTGATGGAACATGATCTTTACTTAATATCCTTATATAATATAATTTTGACCCATACAATGTATATTACTACAAATATACCTGTGCTACTTAAGACTGGTTTTGTGGTCCAGGGTCACAAATAGGTAATTATGAATATATTTAAATACACAACATACAAGTTTTAATAGAAGTGACATTAAAGTATATTCTAATTCATAATTCTAGCAGTTCACTTTAACCATATTTCCATAGAACGACAATATAAATAATTATGAAATTACATATAAGTGGTTCAAAAAGGCACTCTTACTGTAGCTACTATAGTTTAAATACAAATTACAATAGTGCATTTTCATTTACTTGCAGTTAACTTGCATTTAAATGTCTAAAAACATAATTTCACTCTGTATTTTAAAGCATGTTATATTTATAATGAAGTGTACTCATTTATGTACTCATTTTACCCATCATGTTCTTTATAGCTGTCCTTTTTGTTGCTGATATTATTTGTGCATTTATTTTTTAGCTGGTCGCCACTGGGCAGTTCACAATCATCAAACAGCCATTAGGATTTATTAAAGTCTTACAATGGGTGAGTAACTACAGTCTGTGCGAGGTGTTGTTTTTTAATGTCTTTTTCTTTGTTCTTTCCTTCATATTATTTCCTCCTACAAAACTGTAGAATATCTTAGGTTTGCAACTGTAAAACTGTAATTTTACTGAAAGCACAGGCATTTTCTTACAAGAAGTGCAAATCTAGTTCGTCTCAATTATAGCTGGCAGTAAACACAACACATGCACATGGTATTGTGCACAGCTTGTGTGGGAGGCTGTGAACAGTCACTGCTGCTTACGTAACCGGCGCTCGGAAAGGAACCTGACGCTAGTTTACAGTCAAGAGATCTAGGAAAGCAAGGCTGTCTGTTATGAATCATCTCCAATTCTAACCTGTGAGCTTGCAAATAAGTGTGGATTATTGATACATTAATATATGAATTAAAATCATTTTATTCAGATTTTACTGAGGGAACATTTTTACAATTTCTTCTGAAATGTTTGCTGTTGCTGTAATAAAACATTAGGCAGATATACTGGGTCATTTTGACACAGAAGAAACATTAATATCTGGCAGCATCTGTACATTTAACAGCCTGCATTTTGGTTCACATGTGTTAATGGCCAGCTCTGTTTAATTTTCTATTTAAAGCTTCCTAAAATAATTAATTGCTCAGAAATTTCCTGGACCAGAACTGGCATGAATGCTCAGTAAACATATGGTCTTGGTTCTTTCCAAGAAAACTCTGTCAAAATTGCAGAACGATGCCAAATTATGTGGATGAAATTATGCTTTATTGGATAATAACGGTTTGTATGTATTCACAAATTCAACTCACATTGCTTGAGCTACCGTTACTTAATACTTAAAAATGAATTAAATGTTTTAAACACATTTAATATCTTAATATACAATAACAGACATGTTTATATGATGAAGCCATGACCGCAATCTGAATGCTTTTAACTTATTTCTGACTTCAGGATAAACTAGAGGCAATAAATGCAGCACAGTGCTTTAAGGCATTTTAATGTCTTTTAGGATCACATTAGAAACAAAACTGAATTTTAGTAACATCATTCTGTATTCCTTCTTTCATTTATTCCCTTATATTTGAAAATCCTAAGGGAAGGCTTACAGGACTCCTGTCCTAATTTGGAACCAATCCTACATGATCATAATGGCAATTTTCTTATAGGATTACAGCAACACTAAGCAAAAACCTAGATGTCCTAAATGGGAACACACAACCAGCTGGATAAAATAAAATCTGTGGGGATTTAAAAACTGCTAAAGCTCTTTCTGTTATTGTTCTGGAAGACATTATTCCCATGCAAATCAAGCAGAGTTCACACGATGTCCAGTAAAATTATAGGAATCAAATAAGATTTGAAATTCCTATCGGATGTTTCGATTCTTGCTTGATTTTTTGGGACTTGCCATTTTTTTTTTCAGCAGCTATAAAATTTGCTATATATATATATATATATATATATATATATATATATATATATATATATATATATAACTGTATGCCTTTGTCCCATTATTAATGCAAAAGGAAAATGACTGATCTTGTGTGATATGCTTTCTGTTGTTTATGGTCTTCATCTTTTTTTTATTTCATCAGTCCTGTTGTCCTCTAACAAATATCATTCAGTACAAGTAATAATGCATTTCATTTCCTGAGACACTCAAAACAGCCCAGAAAAATGAAGTGTTGTGTTCATTACAACACTCATCTGGTGTTTGTGCCATATTATGCCAGTGACTATTTGTGTACCGAGATTCACAAGATACTGTAAACAATTACTGTAATACATTAAAATTACTGTAATATAATTAAAAACAACTTGCTTACTTACTTACCGGCCAACAAATGACCGACCTTTTGAAATGTTGCTGAGCTAAAAATCAGCTTTTGTTTAATTCTTGGAAAAGCAGTGAAACAATGTTTAATGATAAATGGCTGAAAAGAGTTAACAAAATTCTAATAAATCAACACTGAAATTTTAATTCATCCATGTTGAAAAGCAAGATGTTGACAGTGTTGCTTTATCAGTGCTGATTCATTTTGACAAATCAAAAAGCTAAATTCAGTAGTAATTCAGTACTGATCCATGTCAATGATTCATTTTGTGTATTCATTAGTGCTGTCGATTGATTAAAAAAAAAATAATAACGAATTAATCACACTTTTTTTTTCTGAAATGAATCACAATTTAACAAGTTTTAAATATAGGTTACAATGCAGGGCTAAAGGCACACCTTAAGAAAAAATGTGCTTTTCACTGCACCCAAAGTGTATGATTGCAGAAAAATACATACGTTTGTAGTAAACATTTATGTAGCAACCGATTTTGTGTGAAAATAAATCATACAAGTCGTTTATTTTGTTTAAAAATCTCATGAATGTATGAGGTGGCAAGGGGGGTATTGTACACAGTGTTGATACAAATACTTTTGCTAAAATAATGTTTTTTTGTTTTTTTTGTTTTTTTTTTTATGTATAATGTCTAAGTTAACACTTGTTCAAAACAATTACTTTAGCAAAGTTTGTACTATTTTCTGCTTATTTTTTTAAAATAAAATAATTATGTTTTAGGGCTGTCAAACGTTTAATCGCGATTAATCGCATACAAAATAAAAGTTTGAGTTTGCCTAATAAACGTGTGTGTACTGTGTGCAGTTATTATGTATATATAAATACAAACACATTCAGGTACATATATAAGAAATATTTACAAGTATATGTATTTATTATAATTTTTATATAATTTATATTATATATAAATACAAATAATTTTTACATAGATAACATATTTCTCTTAAATATATACATGAATGTGCTTGTATTTATATATACATAATAATTACTCACAGTACACACGCATATATTAGGCAAACTCAAACTTTTATTTTGTATGCGATTAATCACGATTAAATGTTTGACAGCCCTATTGTTTTTTGTTCTATAAATATACTGTCATTAAAATATGTTAATATAAAACAAATTTTACAATACAGAAACAAAATCATTTTAAAAACTAAAGATTCTGAAAGCATTGAAGGAGATGGCATAGTAATTTAATATAGATTTACAGTAATAACAACAAATTATATTTTATTATATGATATGATAGCATGTTTTTAAATATGATGGTTTCATTCTAAACATGGTGATTATCTCTAGGATGGACACCCAACATAATACATCATATTTACTATCTGAATCTAACAATGTCATGTCAACAAATGGAAAAGTCAGCCATCTGTTAATTATCATGTTCATTATTGTGCTTTTTACCCCAAATACCATACATTTACATATTCTTTCATTATTTAGAAGAATTATTATCGTTATTTAACAAGAATTTTAGCGATTCTTATTTGCTACTTAAATCCACAACATTTTTAAAAAACCTCAAATATTAGATCAAATAAGCACAGAATCGACTTTGCGCTGCAAGGATCAAGAATCAGCCAAATTTGCACGTGTATCTTGAAAAGCGGATTTTTTGGAAAGTGCTACGCCACTTTTTTGTGCTGGTTTAGAGGAAAATAATATCAAAGGCACCTTTAGCCCCGTTGTACCCTACTTTTATATTGCAAAACCTGTTTATTTAGCTGTGCCCTTCAGCAAGTAGGAAATATACAGAAATTGAATAAAGTTATCAAACACTAAATACTCATTTAAATATAGATGAATCCTTAAAGTTATTGATTTTCTCTTTTTTCTTTTGTTCTTTGATTAACAGACATCACAGCAGCTGGGTTATCAGCTTATTTGGCTGCTATTACTTTAAGAGCTGCCACTGATGAACTTGATGTGGATCTGGCACGCATGCATGTAGTTTCATTCATGCTTTAATATGAAATTATACTTTTCATCAATTATTTTTATTCACTTAAATATTTTTAATGCTGTTAAACTGGAAAATTTAATCGCCTGTCAATAGTGCTAATTTTGACAGCACTAGTATTCATGTTTTTCAAATGAATAGTTTCCCAAATTCTATCATCATTTACTCTCCCTCATGCAGTGTCAGACCTGATTTTCTTGAAGTTGTATTTAATGCCTTTTAGAGTGTACTCCATTAGCTTTGCAAAATGCTAACATTAAACTGAATGAAATGAAAGGTCCTACTGTGAGCTCTGAGGTTGTTAATCAATGTTATTTGTTTCTGTAGCTGTCAGTCCACATTATTTCAGCTTATTTTTAAAGTAACTGTGTTCAATAACGGAATTCATGGTGAAAAACTACATTACCCATGATGCTGTACAGAAAATTCCACCAATCAGAGTCGCACCAAAAGTGCTCTTTAGCACCACCCACTATATTGCAGTTAACTTAAAATATATCGTTTCTGTAAAATCAACATTTTAGTTTTATATTTCTGTCATTTTTAAAGTGATTATGTAATTTGCAGTGCTTCATGGGATTGTAGTTCTTTCCTTCAGTAAGGCCATTAAAGGAGAGGTTCACTTCCAGAACAAAAATTTACAGCTAATGTACTCACCCCCTTGCCATCCAAGATGTTCATGTCTTTCTTTCTTCAGTCATAAAGAAATTATGTTTTTTGAGGAAAACATTTTTTTGCATTTTTCTCCATATAATGGACTGATATGGTGCCCCGATTTTGAACTTCCAAAATGCAGTTTAAATGTGGCTTCAAACGATCTCAAATGCGGTTGTAAACGATCCCAATGAGGAAGAAGGGTCTTATCCAGAGAAACGATAGGTTAATTTCATTAAAAAATACAATTTAAATACTTTTTAATCTCAAATGCTCGTCTTGTCTTACTCTCCCTGAACTATGTGTATTCTGGTTCAAGTCAGTTCGTATTTTCTCCCTCAACTTCAAAAATAATTTCAAAATCATCCTACATTTCAGCAGAAGCACCGACCCAGTCTTTGCAAAGTGAACATGCAAAGAAGATCAAAGACCCTTAACAAAAAAGGCAAAACAGAGATATAAGACGATTTTGCAGTTGAGGGAGAACGTGAGATGGAAATTTTTCGACATACCCTAACTGTCATGAACCAGAAAAAAACAGTTCAGGGCAGAGTAAGAAAAAACGAGTGTTTGACATTAAAAAGTATATAAATTGTATTATTTTTATGAAAATAACCAATCGTTTCGCAAGATAACACCCTTCTTCCTCAGCTGGGATTGTTTACAACCACATTTGGGATCGTTTGAAGATGCATTTAAGCTGCATTTTGGAAGTTCAAACTAGGGGCACCATATCAGTCCATTATATGGAGAAAAATGCAGAAATGTTTTCCTCAAAAAAACATTTTTTTTTACGACTGAAGAAAGATGTGAACATCTTGGATGACAAGGGGGTGAGTACATTAAATGTAAACTTTTGTTCTGGAAGTGGACTTCTAATAAAAGTTCAATGTTATGACTCTACTGGCTGGTTTGGTTCATGCCTTATAACACTTTAATGAAGACTTCTTAAAATCCCTACAGGAAAATGAATGGGAAAAATACTTCTGGAACCAGCACTGCTTAAAAAAAAAAGAAAAAAAAAAAGTGGGCGGGCACTGATACTCTCTATTGCTGCAATCTCATGGGATTGAGAGGTTGCTGGAGGGAGGAGGTTTTTGCCCCACCTCTGCAATATCCCATAAGAAAATAAGAATTGTGAATTTTGTGGAGAGTGCTATTTGTGTCACTGTCTATGTAGAGCGTTGCAGATCAGTCACTTTTTCCGTGATGGTCAGTGCTGCCGGTGTCGGCTGTGAGGCAGCTCACTAGGTTTTGGAACAGAGCTTATGTGTGTGTTTGTGTGTAAATGTGTGTGCGCGCAGAGTGACATATAGTAGATGGGCACAGCGTGTGTAGTGACAGATGGTGAAGCACCTCAGTAAGATTAATAGCCGGATTTTCTATTCAATCGGATCTTCCTGCAGTGAAGGGAGGGTGTGGTAAAAATACTCTGACCAACTAATCTCTGTGTGTGTGTGAGCACGTGCCTGCACCACTGTGATTTTAGTACATTTGCTAATGCTAGGTGTTCTGTAATTACTGCTTTAACTCCAATCAGTTCACTAACATTATTGTGATAATTCGTTAATGCCTCATGTTTGTCGCCTCATCTCATTTGCTAAGTATCCATGACAACAGGTGCAACACTTCGCACTAGTGTGCTTGTGTCAGCAGTGCGTCTGATTGGGTAGCAGAGGAAAGGTGCCATCAGTGGTGTGAAACAGCAGATGGTGAATCATCTCATAAAATCAGTCCATAACTTACTCATTTTTGTATTTTTAAATGTAACTCTTTTCTTTTTCTTGACATATTTAATTAGAATTTTACAAGTGGAATGTCTGAAAACCATATTTTTATTAAATATATTATTTAAATATTCAAAATTGGTGTCAGTTAGATTTTTTTTTTTTAAATACTTCTATTAAGCAAGGATACATTAAAATTGTTCAAAAGTGATGGTAAGCATGGTATTTCAGACAAATGCTGTACTTTCAATTCATCAGAGAATCCTAAAAATACCTATAATTTCCACAAAAATATTAAGCAGCACAACTGTTTTCAACTTTGATATTAAGAAATGTTTTTTTTTTTTTGAGCAGCAAATCAGCATATTACAATGATATTTGAAGGATCATGTGACACTGAAGACTGGAATAATAATACTGAAAATTCAGCTTTGCATCACATTAATAAATTACATTTCCAATTATATTAAAATTAAAACAATAATTTTAAATTGTTCAAACATTTCAATATTTTTACAGTTTTTTTTTTTTTTTTGGTAAACATAAGAGACTTCTTTCTTTCAAAAACATTAGAAATCTTACTTAAACCAAACTTTAAATGTATCATTTTGAATAGTTTACATTGCTTACCCATCCTGCAAATATATATATTTTTTAACATTATAAATGTCTTTACTGTCTCTTTTGATCAATTTAATGTGGAGCTGCAAAACGATTAGTCGCAATTAATCGATTCAAAATAAAAGTTTGTTTACATACTGTATGTGTGTGTACTGTGTATATTTATTATGTATATATAAATACACACACATACATTTTGTATATTAAAGAAAAATATGTTAGATATATATGTAAAATACTTATATATATATATATATATATATATAATAAAAATTCTATATATAATATATAATAAATAAATATATGTCGAATAATATATAATATATATAATAAAAAAAGTGTTTACATACAAATACATACAAATATTTTTAAAAATATATACGTGTGTGTGTGTGTATTTATATACATAATAAATATACACAGTACACACAGATATAGCATGTAAACAAACTTTTATTTTGAATCAATTAATTGCAACTAATCATTTTGTAGCTGTAAATTAAAGCATCCTTGTTAAATAGAAGTATTAATTTCTTTCTATTTTCTTAATGTACTGTAAACTCCGAATAATATTGTATTAACTGTTTTCAACACTGATAATACTAATAAATGTTTCTTGATCATCAAGTCAGCATATTAGTATGATTTCTGAAGGATCATGTGACACTGAAGACTGGAGTAATGAGGCTGAAAATTCAGCTTTGATCACAGAAATAAATTACATTTTAAAATATATTCATATAGAAAAAAATGATTTTAAATTGTTCAAACATTTCAATATTTGTACTGTATTTTTAATTTAAAAAAAAATGAGCCTTGGTAAACATAAGAGACTTCTTACTTTCAAAAACATTAAAAATCTTACTTACACCAAACTTTAAATGTATCATTTTGAATAGTTTACATTGCTCACCCAGCTTGCAGATATATTTTTTTTAACATTATAATTGTCTTTACTGTCTCTTTTGATCAATTTAATGTAGAGCTGCAAAACAATAATTCGCAATTAATCGACTCAAAATAAAAAGTTTATGTTTACATACTATATGTGTGTGTACTGTGTATATTTATTATGCATATATAAATGCACACACATATATGTATATATTAAGGAAAAATATGTTAGATTTATATGTAAAATATTTATATTTATATATAATATAAATTTTATGCAAGTGTTTACACACAATACATACAATATTTAAAAAAAAAAATAATAATAATATATATATACAGAGTACACACACGTATTGTATGTAAACAAACTTTTATTTTTTTATTAAATATTACATATAATATATATGTATTAATATTATATATTTTATATTATTTTTTTATTCTATTTTGAATCGATTAATTGTGACTAATCGTTTTGCAGATCTAATTTAAAGCATCCTTGTTAAATGGAAGTATTTCTTTCTTTCTTTTTTTAAACATACTGTAAACTGAATAATATTGTATCAACTGTTTTCAACACTGATAATAGTAATACATGTTTCTTGATCATCAAGTCAGCATATCAGTATGATTTCTGAAGGATCATGTGACAGTGAAGACTGAAGTAATGAGGCTTAAAATTCAGCTTTGCCATCATTTTCAGCCATATACATATACACTATATAGAGTATATATGGAAATATTCACCTTTATGTTATCTTTGTAGCTGACAGAATAAAAGCCCATCCAAAAATTCGCTAATGGTGAAACTTGTACTATAATGTTACTTTTTTTTGTGTGATTTATACTGTATGTTGCTTGTAAAAACACATGCTAGTTGCCATTCTGCACACTTATTCAGTATAACTGATTCTCTCTCTTTCTTCCTTCACAGTTCTTTGCCATCTTCGCATTCTCCACCTGTGGCGGTTACTCTGGAGTGTTTCGCATGAGCGTGGAGTGTAAGAATCGCTCAGAGAGTGACCTGAACATTGAGGTTGAGTTTGCCTACCCGTTCAGGTCAGTGTTCCACTGCCGTTCCCGTCCGATCAGATCACAGCACAGCGAACACAAGTCCTAAATTAACATTGACAGTCTTCTGTTCTTTAATTGATGTTTTTGATCCAGCCAGTTCACACATAGTGCTGTGGGTCAGACATACTGTTAAGTTTTTTACTGTACAATGTAAGCATATAGTTTATATAAGAAAATAAAAAATAAATATATAAGGAAATAAAGGTTCCAAACAGCCTGCAGAAATTCATCTGTGGATAAATAATTTTTTAGATGTTTGAATGAGACGTGGTCCAGACGAATGCGAGTTGACTCAGGGCAGGCTGATTCACTGAAAAAAAGTAATTTACAAATGACAGCCATCAGCAGGAACACACTTTTTTAAAGTGAATGTTTTAAACTTATTCTAGTGATTTATCTTGAATTAACACGCACACACACTCTCAAATGTAACTGCTAACAGACATTTACCAAGTGTCTTTCTCCACAGACTGCACCAGGTATGGTTTGATGCTCCTACATGTAAAGGGCCGGAGCCTGAACGTCTGTTTCTGGTGGGAGACAACTCTTCCTCTGCTGAGTTCTTTGTCACCATTGGTGTCTTTTCCTTCCTTTATTCAATGGCAGCCATTTCTGTGTACATCTTCCTCCTGGAGAAATACCGCGAGGGAAACAAAGGAGCTCAGGCTGTGAGTCTTCTTGCAGTCTCCTTCACTATTTAGTACCATTTTACATTTACAGTGTCCTATTAGTTAACATTAACAATGCATCTGCTACAATTGTTATTAATCTGTCTTCATGTCATTTTGAGTTAATTGTTAGTTCATGTTAGGAATAATTTGTGCAAAAATGAACATTTCCTGAAAATGTGCTTACTCTCAGGTCATTCAAGATGTAGATGAGTTTGTTTCTTCATCAGACTTGGAGAAATTTAGCATTCGCACATCAGTGAATCCTCTGCAGTGAATGGGTGGCATCAGAATGAGAGTCGAAACAGTTGATAAACACATCACAATAATCCACAAGTAATCCACGTCACTCCAGTCCATCAGTTATCCTGGGAAGAGAAAAACTGCATATTTCTGAGAAAAAAATGCATCAAGATGTATTTAACTTCTGTCTTCCTGTATCCAAATTATTGCTGAATCAAAAGAATCAGGAGAGAAATATGCATAGATCAAGCACTGTTTACAAGTGAAAACAGTTCTAAGCAAATATGCACGTGGTTTGTGGTTTGATGTGAGAGGAAAACAGGGGATGGAGTTTTTCATTGGAGGAAGCGTTATTATGAATTATGGACTTTTATTTTGGCCTGAAGCAAATGTTAAAAGTTAAAATGTCTTGATGATGGATTTGTTTCTTACAAACATGTAGCTTTTGCTTCACAAAATGTTAACTGATGGACTGGCGTGGATTACTTATGGATTATTGCAATGTTTTTATTTATGGTTTGGACTCTCATTCTGACGGCACCCATTCACTGCAAGAGAGGTTGTTAACTAATGTTAACAAATTGAACCTTTTAGTAAAGTGTAGCCAATAATTTTAATTACCCATGATATTTATTTTTGATAACACTCAAAACACTTTAAAAATACACTACCGCTCAAAAGTTTGGGATCAGTAAGACTTGTAATGTTTTTTAAAGAAGTCTCTTATGCTCATCAAGGCTGCATTTATATGATCAAAGATACAGAAAAAAACAATATTGCTGCAAAATGTTATTACAGTACAAAATAATGTTTTTTTTATTTACCTGTGATAATTTTTTCAGAATTCTTTGATGAATAAAAATGTAAAAAGAACAGCATTTATTTAAAATAGAAATCTTTTCTAATAATATACACTACATTCAAAAGTTTGGGTCAGTAAATATTTATTTGCTCTTTTTTTGAAAGAAATTAATACTTTTATTCACCAAGGATGCGTTAAATTAATAAAAAAGTAATAGCATAGATTTACGTTGTTAGAAAAGATATATTATATTTTGAATAAATGCTGTTCTTTTCACAACTTTTTCCAACATTGATAATTCTAATAATAAATCAGCATATCAGAATGATTTCTGACAGATCATGTGACACTTAAGACTGGAGTTACAGCTGATAAAAATTCAGCTTTGCATCACAGGAATAAATTATATTTTAAAGTATATTAAAATAAAAAAAAAACATTATTTTATATTGTAATAACATTTTGCAGTATTATTGTTTTTTTTCTGTATTTTTGATCAAATAAATGAAGTCTTGATGAGCATAAGAGACTTCTTTAAAAAAAAAAAAAAATACTACAATAGAGAAGTCTAACTGATCACAAACTTTTGAGCAGTATAGTGTATGTTCTGAGACTAGTGCAAAATGTCTAACAGCAAAATAACTAACAATTGCACCCACTACATTATTTACAGTCAGTATTCTTAGTTTTTTTTTTCCTAAGCGTAATATTTTTCCAGTAATAAGCTGCTCACTATGACAATGTTCCATATTAATTATGAGAAAACTATTGAGAACTATTGAGCTTGATGAAAGTGCAATCATAGTAAACTAATGTAAAAAGTATTTAATGATTATAATATTATATGACCCATTAAAATGCAATGCTGATGTATATTCTAGTGAAAACAAAATAAATTGGCAATTACAAAATCTGAATTGTAATTGTGTTTTGTCGTTCCTCAGGATTTTGTGGTGACAGCTATTTTCACCTTCATGTGGTTGGTGAGTTCAGCGGCGTGGGCCAAAGGTCTCTCGGATGTGAAGCGGTCCACTGACCCTGATGAGGTCATCAACCTCATCCCTGCGTGTGACCACGATGAAAACCACTGCAAAGAAATCCATGAGCCCGTGGTGTCCGGCCTAAACACTTCTGTGGTGGGTATAGACACTTTAACACTGTCATTATGCACATATATTAAATGTGTTCCTAACATGTGGGCAATTCAGACAGGTTGAGCGTTATGTGAATGAGGAATGACGAGGTGATGTGACTCCTGTACAATAATGTAGTCATGCACTGATTACTGAACGTTAAAACTGAAACGTGGTTGAAATAATCTAAGCTTTTGATTCATCTAACAGCATTTCATACTAAATGGTTCTAAAAAGGATAACAAAATACTTACCTGTATAAATCAGTAATTGAATCTGAATTCATCCATGTTAAAAAGACATTGAAACAATGTTTCATTATCAACACTGATTCGATTTGCAAAATTCAACAATGAACAGAACTGTTATAGTTAACTAAAATTTAAAAATTGTTCACGTGTTAATTTAAATAAAACATAAACAAATTATAAGTATTGAAAAACTATATTATAAATATTGAAAACTTTTAAAAACTAAACAAATTAGAAATGCTGCCTCGGCACGTAACTGAAATAAAATGAATTTAGGTTGAAGTAAATTTACTAAAATTAAAACCGAAATAAAAAACAAATAAAGCTGCATAAAGCATAATAAAAATGACAAATGCACATAACAAGATTTCTAAAATGTAAACTAAAATCAAAATTCAAACTGAAAATATAAAAATGAAAATTATATATAAATAATGCTAAATTAACACGGACAGTGATTCACTCTTAATCCATGACATGTGAATAAACCTTGAAATGCAAGACAGGAATGTTTTTCCCTCCACAATGTTAATTTTTAATGGCATGAAAACAAATTTGTTGTCAAAATAGTTTTTTTATTTTTCATGCAATATATCTTATTTGTGATCAGACATTAAAAAGGTTATATGGCCAGTTATACAGATTACCAATGCTACTGAAGGAAAGCACCTACTACGACTAAGAATAGTTGTTATGTCCAGTGATAAAATCAGTGTGAACCGCACTTTAGTCAGTAGTTTCTTCAAGTGAAGCATGGTGTAGATGTATTTGAGTACACAAATGAATGCATATGTGAAAGTAAGCATTTGGCTGATTTCTGTGATTCCCACAGGCGTTTGGCTTCTGTAATGTGGTGCTGTGGGCAGGGAACCTGTGGTTCGTCTTCAAGGAGACCGGTTGGCTTGCAGCCTTTTCTGGCACTTACATGCCCTCGGGAGAGAAGCAGCCAGCACCAGACTCCTTCGCCCAGGGTGAGCACAACCAAAAGACTGAACAGTACAATCACAGTGCTTAAGTTTATATGAGAAAGGGTTTTAATTAAGCTAATATATCAGGCTATCAAGATTCCTTTGGTGGTATTATATTTACGACAATCAAAATGTCACTATATTCTTCTCTAAATGTATTTTTCTAGGCTATGGACAAGAAGGTTATGGCCAGGACCCTTACGCTGGCTCTCAGGGCGGGTACCAGCCCGACTACGGCCAGCAGGGCGGTGGATATGAAGGCGGAGGCTACAACCAGTATGGTCAGGGGGAGCCCACCTCCTTCTCCAATGAGATGTGAGCTCAAGCTCTGCACTGGTGAGTGAACAGGCCCTGAAACCCAACCTGACTCACGTAACATGCTGCTGCTTTTTCTGTATCTACTTTTTTAACACATGCATACGGTTGAGGTCAAAAGTTTACATACACCTTGCAGAATCTGCAAAATATTGATTACGTCACCAAAATAAGAGGGATCATGCAAAATGCATATTATTTTTTATTTAGTACTGACCTGGATAAGATATTTCACATAAAAGATATTTACATACACTACCGTTCAAAAGTTTGGGGTCAGTAAAACTTGTAATAGTCTTTAAAGTAGTCTCTTATGCTCATCAAGGCTGCATTTATTTGATTAAAAATATATAAAAAAAAAAAACAGTAATATTGCAAAATGTTTTTACAATATAAAATAATGTTTTTTATTTTAACATACTTTAAAATAGAATTTATTCCTGTGATGAAAAGCTGAATTTTTATCAGCTGTTACTCCAGTCTTAAGTGTCACATGATCCTTCAGAAATCATTCTAATATGCAGATTTATTATTAGAATGATCAATGTTGGATAATATCAACAGCTGTGCTGCCAAATATTTTTTGGAACCTGTAATTTTTTTTTTCAGGATTCTTTCATGAATAACAAGTTTAAAAAGTACAGTGTTTATTCAAAATATAAATATTTTATAACAATGTAAATTATTTATTATTAACTTTTAATAAACTTTTAATTATTAACTTAATACATCCTTGGTGAATAAAAGTATTAATTTCTTAAAAAAATAAAAATAAAAAAAAGAAACAATAAAAATGTACTGACCCCAAACTTTTGAACGGTAGTGTATAGTCTACAAGAGAAAATAATAGCTGAATTTATAAAAATGACCGTGTTCAAAAGTTTACATACACTTGATTCTTAATACTGTGATGTTACCTGAATGATCCACAACTGTGTTTTTTGTTTAGTGATAGTTGTTCATGAGTCCCTTGTTTGTCCTGAACAGTTAAACTGCCTCCTGTTCTTCACAAAAATCCTTCAGGTCCCACAGATTCTTTGGTTTTTCAGCATTTTTGTGTATTTCAACCCTTTTTAACTATGACTGTATGATTCTGAGATACTTCTTTTCACACTGAGGACAACTAAGGAAACTTATATAGCTTGTGAAGGGCAGTACTAAATGAAAAAAAAAAAAAAAGATATTTAAGCAAAATAAGAAAAATGTACACATCTTCATTCTGTTCAAAAGTTTACACCCCTGGCTCTTAATGCCTCATTTTTCAATCTGAAGCATCAGTGAGTGTTTGAACCTTCTGTAATAGTTGCATATGAGTCCCTCAGTTGTGCTCATTGTGAAAAGATGGATCTCAAAATCATACAGTCATTGTTGGAAAGGGTTCAAATACACAAAAATGTTGAAAAACCAGTGGGCAGTTTAACTGTTCAGGACAAACAAGGGACTCATGAACCACTATCACTAAACAAAATCACAGCTTCAGGTAACAACACAGAACTAAGAATCAATCGTATGTAAACTTTTGAACATTTTATAAATTCAATCGTAAATTGAAATTAAATTCAGCTATTATTTTCTCGTATGGACTATATGTAAACATCTTTTATGTGAAAAATCTTATTCACGTCAGTACTAAATAAAAGATAACATGCATTTTGTGTGATCCCTCTGATTTTTGTACAGTTATTAACATTTTGCAAGGTTTTGCAAGGATTCTGCAAGGTGTATGTAAACTTTTGACCTCAACTGTACATACATAACACAGTGTGGTCCAAATGTCTGTGCCCACTACTGAAAATCCATGCAACATTTTTTATACATATATATAATTTAATACTTTTTTATTATTATTTATAAATTATATTATGAGCATACATATTAAAGAGTAATAAGCTGAAATGAAAAATTAACATGTATTTCTTATTTCCCTTTTTCTTTAATGATAGCAGTGCTCAGGCTGCTACACAAGTTTGTGTTGATCATGATGATTTTGTTCTTCAGCATGATTTGATAATGATTCAGAAATTGCTTCCGTGGAATCAAAAACATAATCGACAAAAACAGTGCAGAATCAGAATTGTTTTCATTTAAAATGATATTAATTTGTTTTAAGTATTTTAAATTAAATTCTCAAATTTGAATCCTAAAACCTTCCAGGTTTAAATAAAAAAAAAGGTCACAGATTTTCAAAGTGGTCTCAGACTTTTGGTGGCCATTATTTTTTATTTTCCTCATTACACACACACACACACACACACACACAGAGAGTATTCTTTTTTTAAATAATACTTTTCTGCTCACCAAGACTGCATTTATTTGATCAAAAATACAGTAAAAACTGTAATATTGTGAAATATTATTACAATTTAAAGTAACATGTTTCTATTTTAATATTTTTTAAATGTAATTTATTCCTGTGATGCAAAGTTGAATTTTCAGCATCATTACTGCAGTCTTTATAATTTTGGTTTTGTTTTGTTGTAAATTTGGCTCAAATGCCCAGAAATGCCCAGTATGCTGAACCTATATTGTGCACATGTTGCATACTGAAAAAATACAACATGCCATGTGCATAGCTGTATGCTTTTTAAAATACATTTTACATGTTTGTATACTGTTGTTTTAAAAATCAGTCATAAAAATTGTAAACATTTAAACGTTTGTCTTCTTTACAGATCACAGCAAGATGACGGTCATGTGATCAGCCAGCATGGAAACTACTAGCTCTGTTTCCTCTCTCTCTTTAGTCTTTCTATATGAGCAGTGGGTTTAAAGGGAAGGGGTGGGCGAGGGCTAAAGCACACTTAGGAAGTCTTAGCAGGGTTGTTACTAAATCATAGCCAAGAGGAAACGATTGGGACCCAGGAAGAAGTGAGACCCTCATTTTAACATACTGTCTATCACATCAAATCCAGCGGGAGATTATCCATCCTATTATGACGAGGAAAAACTTGAATATGCTACCAAAAAAAATGAATGAAACCTATGATATATATACATACGGGGAGCCGTTTGAATGAATTATATGAATTATAGTAATATTATACTGAATGTGTTTGTCTGTGTGGTGTAAATATGAATTATATTTAAATAGATATACTGTATTGTGAATTTAACTGTTGCTTTTTTGTGATTTCACTTGTAGTTTCCACATTTGTTTTTTTTTTTTATTATTATTATTTATTGTAGTGGTGTTTTTCCCTGTATTACCACTACACCAACTTCATGATTCAACCCACAGTACTGACCTTAAACCTCCTACCGAATGTGTGTTTTTCTTTTTTATTTGTGTGAAACTTTCTTTTAAGGTTCATGAGAACACAAATAGTTTAATAGTAATGTGTCAATCACTACTAAAAGTGTTAACTAAAGTCAGTAGTCTTAGATAAAACTGGTAGGGAGAGAACCTGAGTAACACTAGAACAACTAAAGAACAGGAAGTACAGGTGTACATGCACACGATTTATTTCCTTTCATGTTTTGGTTAAATGTCCAAACCTTTATAATCCAAAGCACATATGTATTATTGATGCTATAAAACGGCTTGTAGGACAATATAGTTAACTTCATCATGGGTGCTTCAGTACTTGATGTTTGGTTTTTCCAGTGCTGTGAAACTCCACTGATGCTCTTATTCAGACATGAGTGTGAATGACCAATTATATTCTTCCTGAAAATTAATTTCCGTGCGTTTCGGCTTTTTGTTTGGACTGAAATGGGTGTTTTAATGTCTCTCTGCCTGTACATGAAGGTCCATGTAGCTTTCTTTCTCTCCCTCATTATATGATCTGATAATGCAAAATAAAATCATGTTAGAGAATGACGAGTGACGACATGAATGCTTCACTGTTTTTCATAAATTCTAATGTCTAACAGTTTTGAAGAACACTTATATGTGGATCCATTGTAATTTCACTACGGGGTTAAAGGGAAGTGACAGGAATAATGATGATACGATTTGGTTAAAATGTTTATCTTAAGGCTGAAAGTTGAAACATTTTCACTTCTCTAGGGATGCAAGACGGTATCGTATCTTTCCTGATCTTATAACAGACATGGTTGATACCTCTTAAGACCAGAAGAGGGAGACATTTACTAAATTATGTGACCTGAATGGAAACTTGACCGTTAGAACTAACAAATACGCAAAATTAAATACATATGGTCTATATATCTGAAATTAAATCTAAATTTAAATTTTGCATTTAAAATTTAGAAACTTAATAAAAGTATATACCTTTGTTTATTAATGCAGTTATTGAGCATCTTGATTGTTTACATGTGAAGTACACTACCATTCAGAAGTCAGTGAGATTTTTTTAAAGAAATTAGCAAGAACCAATTCAACTGGGCCGAAGTGACAGTAAAGACTTTCTCATTGTTCTAAAAGATTTCTGTTTCAAATAAATGCTGTTTTTTTTTTTTTTTTTTTTTTTTTTATTAATTGAAGAAAATGTATCAAATTGTTTACATAAATATTAAGCTACACAACTATTTTCAGCATTTAAGATAATAATAAATGTTTCTTGATCATCAAATCAGCATATTAGAATCATTTCTGATCATGTGACACTGAAGACTGGAGTAATGATGCTGAAAAAGTCAAAAGTTTTTGAACAGTAAGATTTTTAATGTTTTTTTTAAAGAAATCTGCTCACTAAGCCTGCATTTATTTGATCCAAAGTACAGCAAAAACAGTAAAAGTTTGAAATATTTTTGCTATTTAAAATAACTGTTTTCTATTTTAATATATATTTTAAAAATGCAATTC
The DNA here is from genome assembly GCA_036247105.1 of Cirrhinus mrigala. NCBI lineage: Eukaryota > Metazoa > Chordata > Actinopteri > Cypriniformes > Cyprinidae > Cirrhinus > Cirrhinus mrigala. The sequence goes on along the minus strand of CM070014.1, from coordinate 14,513,231 downwards.
TTTAGTCACATGATCCTTCAGAAAACATTCTAATATGCTGATTTTGCTTCTCAAGAAACATTATTATTATTATTATTATTATTATTATTATTATTATTATTATCAATATTTAAATCAGTTGAGTAAATTTTTTTCAGAATTCAGAAAGCAAGCTAAATAAAACCTTTAAATTGCTTTAAATTGATCAAAAGTGATGATAAAGACATGTATAATGCCACAATTATTTCAGGTAAATGCTGTTCTTCTGAACTTTCTATTCATCAAAGAAACCTGAAAAATTCTATTCAGCTGTTTTCATTATCATAATAATAATAATAATAATAATAATAATAATAATAATACATGTTTTTGAGCAGCAAAAAAAGAATATTAGAATGATTTCTGAAGGATCATGTGACTGGAGTAATGATGCTAAAAAATCAGCTTTGAAATCACAGGAATAAATGACATTTTTAAAGATATTCAAATAGAAAACGGTTATTTTAAATAGTAAAAAATATTCCTAAATGTTACTGTTTTGCTGTACTTTGGATCAAGTAAATGCAGGCTTGGTGAGCAGAAGAGACCTTTTTAAAAACATTAAAAATCTTACTGTTCATAAACTTTTGACTGTATATTACAATATAAAAAAAGTGATTTGAAATTGTAATAATATTTTACAATATTAATGTTTTTACTGTATGTTTATCAAAAAAAAAAAAAAAAAGCCTTGGTGTTAGGGGACTTTAAAAAAAAATAAAAAATCTTACTGACCCCAAACTTTTGAATGGCAGTTTTACTATTCCACTTCAAATTCACTGTAAACCTGAATTATTATTTCTTTTAGATTAGTGTATTAATTAACATCTTTCTAACAAAAGCTTGCATTAATGTTACAAGTGCTGCAATACAATATATCACAATCATTATCAATACAGTGATGGAACAATGATTAATGTCTTAATGGTTTCTTCTCAGTGTGTCAGTGTGGTTTATTGGTGTTAGCCAGAAAAGTGTCGTTTCCTGTCATGTCCTTTCTGCTTGTGGCAGCACATTTATGATCACTCACTAGTGTTGCCAAAATAAGGCCCTGTGTGTGTGTGTGCGCGTCTGCCCACTGGAGAACGTCGAACCCAACCCAAAATTCTTATGGCACAGAGTATTTCCACAGTGTCACTTTAAATCAAATTGTTACCTATAAACGATGATATTTCCATGAAATCTCTCTCTCCCTCTGTCAGTGTAGCTACACTCCCTGTAAATCAAGAGAAAGAAACACATTCCAGATGGGAAGCATTTACAGTAAGTTTCCCCATTCAAAACCATTCATCACAACTCTTCACAGTTCCTTCTGGTCTTACTTAAAAAAAGAAGTAAACTGTAAATAAGCAAGAAATGAAAGAAAAAAAGAGGAAAATGACAGAATTCACAGAAATAACTATAAGCTGCAAAAACGTACTGTGGCAGTAACATGGTGCAGTTATGGTATCAAATGGTAATACTATGGTACTTTGATTCACATCATACTACTGAATGATTGACATTGACAGATAAATCTCATGAAACTCTCTCTCTCTCTCTGTCTCTCTCTCTCTCTCTCTCTCTCTCTCTCTCTCTCTCTCTCTCTATTGTCTTAAGAAACTTGTTTTTGGAATGGAATGTTACTTTATTTATGTATTTATTTAGCATTAGCATTATTATTATTAGCATTATTATTATCCACAAAGTTCAGTGCATCCCTAATAATTACCAGTACCATAAAAAATCACATTACCATTAACTATGATACTAAACTATTAACAACAGCAACAACAATAATAATTTCATTTATTTTTAATGTCGGTTTTTGCAAACAGTAAAAAATCGCAGTGATGACACACACACACACACATGTTGTGTTTCCATGTTTTATGGGGACATTCCATAGGCGTAATGGTTTTTATACTGTACAAACCGTATTTTCTATCGCCCTACACCTACCCTACACCTAAACCTAGCCCTCACAGGAGACTGTGCACACTTTTACTTTCTCAAAAAAACTCATTCTGCATGATTTTTAAGCCTGTTTCCTCATGGGGCCCTCACAAATGTCCCCACAAGGTCAACATTTACGGGTATTACTATCCTTGTGATAAATATCAGGTACACACACACACACACACACACACACACACACACACAAAACTCAAAAGAAACAGTAAAACAATAACGATAATTTCACAAAAGTATATTCTATTCTATTCTATTCTATTTGTTTATAAGTTTTGTATTTCTTCAAGTTTTAGCATTTTCATTTTCTAATGCAGATTTAAACTAAGGCTACTGTAGTTTCCGTTTTGACACCTTGTTATAAATGGAACAGTCTTTCAAAGACAGCTCAGCACTGCTAGTCAGCTGAATGAAAATTTCCACCGCTCGTAGCTATGATTTTTCGGGCTGTGTTTCAAAACCTGGCGCGCTACCTACTTAGGCAGCATTTGTAGGCGTTTCAGCTGCTGAATCGGAATGCTGTCAAACGCTAAGTAGGCAGCTCACTGAACATGAGCACAGAGTGTTCTCCCTCTAGTGGTTTGCTCTCCCTCCGTGATTTACTCTCAAGACACAAGATCAAGTACACTACAGTTTTAGCCAACGCCCCGCACACTCACGCTTTCCAGTCCTAACCGCTACTCTATAACAGTCGGTCAGGAAGTTCATGAAGAAGTTGGGCTGCGTCAATGTTGACGGACTAAAACAACAACTACGTTTTCATTTTGTCTGTTAACAGAATCGTCTTTGTGAAAGTTTGCTGATACGATTAGGCTTCATATTTAAATAGGAATACATCTGCAGAATGGCAGAAACTGAGGCAAGTCCGTTTGGAGGATGTTTGGAGAAACTAAAGACCTATGTGCGAACTCGAAAGGGAACGATCTTGGCTGCTGAAATAGTAAGTTTTTAATATAACTGTGACTTTATTTACATTTCATTTCGTAAGACGCTTTTAAAAAGAGATGGGTTTTTTATTTAAGTTTGATAAACAAAACGGTGTTGGTTAAAATGAACTGTTGTCATGGAGACGCTCCCAACCATTAAAATGATTCACCTGATGATTCACACACTTCAGTAAGTAAACGGAGCCGAACAAACTCATTGCATTTGTTTTATTTCATACCACAACATATGTGGTAAACATTTGGTCTAATAGTGTTTAAAATGTCTAAAAGTGTCTGACAGTCAACCTTTGACCATAATAAACCGCATAATTATTACTTTAAGAGCTAAAAATAGGTTTGAAGAAAGTGGCAGTGCTTTCAAGGAATTGTATTCAAGATAACATAAAGCTTGACCAAGATAAAGTTTGGTTGTAAATACAATTATAAAACTGGATCAGTACATATTTTGTCTTGTTTTAAGCGAATAGCAGTGTGGCTAGTAACAGACGTGGGACGAAAAGGGTATTAATAGTGCTGCTGAATGAAATAGCTCCCATCGCAGGGGCATTTGAAACTTCACACTGACACACTAGTGTGTGCTTTTGAGAGGAGGTGGCATGGAATGCAGACCATGTGCTTGATGGTGTGTGTGAGGTCAGAGTTCATGAGGCTTCACCCATCTGCTGGAACCACAGAGACCAGGCGCCTGTTCTCTCTTATCACGGCCCTGCATAGAAAGAAGCTTTTGTAACCAATATATCTATAAGATATTAAAACCTGGCAAAATGTTTAAGAGCTGTAACATAACAGACCTTTGAATAGCTAATAATATATACTGCACATGCTAATGTTTGTTTGTTCATCTATTCATTTTGTAAGTCAGTCTTGTCTGTCTGTCGTATGTTTGTTGATTGTTCAGTTATTCGTTCTCTCTGTAGATCATTATTCCATTTGTGTTATTTTCTGTCTAACCATCTATCAGTCAATTGTTTTTTTCTGTCTTTCATACATTTGTTTATTTGTTTGTTAATTCTCCCTATCTATTATTCTGTTTATTGTTCTCTTTATTGGTCTCTTTGTATGTTTATTTAGTCGTTTGTTCTTTTTTGATTAGTTCTGTCTGTCAGTGGTGTAACTTTGTTTTAAAAAGTCTGGGACACTTTCTTTCTTTCTTTCTTTCTTTTTATTTATTTTTGGCGTTTTTGCCTTTATTATTATGAGACAGTATTGGGCCCAAAGTTTTTCATGTCAGTGAATAAATGCTTAGATATGCAATAAACATTTCATATCCATGAGCAGTCTAGTGGTAGAATTTGCGTTCGGCAAGTAGGAGGTCCACTCACTTCAAATTTTTTCCCCCTTAAAAATGAGAGAAATCAGAGATTCCAGTGCCAGACCACATCTTATTTAACAGAAACGAATGTCATATATGTTTCATCATCTGCATCAGGTACGTCCTTGCCACTAGATGTTTCAAAAAAGTGATGGGGACAATATTGACCATGGCAAAAAGTGGTGGGGACATTTCCTACCCATCCCACCCGTAAATTACACCTATGCTGTCTGTACTTTCATATGTTTGTTTGTATCGTTGTGTCTGTCTGTATCTGTCTGCCTCACAGGTGTCAAACTCACCTTTAGTTCCAACCCTGTTCCAACACACGTACCATGTAGTTTTTTAAACAAGCTTAAATGACTTGATTAGCTGGATCAGGTGTGTTTATTTAGGGTTGAATCTAAACTGTACAGGGCTGTGGCCCTCCAGGAACTGTCTGTTTGTCTGTTTATTTTCCAACAATTTGTCATTCTATCTATCAGTCTCTGTGGCTACGTTTACATGCACCACAATAATCCACTTGTAATCGGATTGACGGTTCAATCGGATTGAAAAACATTCATGTAAACACCCTAACCGATCTGTTTGAGCTGGATTGGAATGAAATTTAATTAAAGGGGGTGGTTTATCGAAAATCGGATTAAAGGGGGTAGTTCATTCATTTTAATATGATTGAGAGTGCATGTAAACACTCGATTGGATTTAAACCGAAACTGAAAGGACTGCGCATGTTCAGTGACGCAGAAATAGCGTAATGACGTATAACGCATGGAACCAGCCGTTCTTTCTTTTGAATAAAGTGTTGTATAAATGCTAGGGATGTTCATTTGGGTTATTTTTTCTAACCCACAGCCGACGCTCGTTAACCGATTATTAACTGTTTACCGACAAGATTATTTTAAAAAGGCTAAGTGTCTGTGACCCCTTAAAATACCAACATTTGTTTCCCGCGATTAATTTTACATGTGCAAAAAGCAGTAAACAACAGAACATAAAGCTAGGCTATATATATATATATAATGAATGATTAGGCCTATAAGATAAATATTTTTACTTAATTAACAAAACGAAAAAAAAAAAAAAAACAACAACTGTGCAACAAGTAGCTAGTATGCAGAGTTTAGGTCATTTTTGTACTGCGCAAAAAGAAGACGGCTGAAAGCGGGATCCTATTTTTCTTTATATTTTACAAACAGCAAACCGTTTACAGTTTCGATGATCTGTATGCCTAGAAGGAGTCGTTTTCCATCTAATTCGTTTTGGCTTGTCGCCTAGCTTCTTATATTTTTCATTCTTGTTCTTTTCTGAATAGGCTACTGTTAAATTGAAAGTTTTTTTTTTGTAGAGTGAGGGGAACTAAAATAGCCTAACTTATGTTTATAGTGTATTGTAAATATTTCGCATCCACACCAGGTCTTTCTGAATGCAAAATGCGACTTAACGTTATAGGTTTAGGTGGTTATCTTTTTTCTCCCAAAAATGCAATTTCATTTTATTTTTACCACCCAGAAAACGTTTTAAAATATTTTGATAAATTAATGAAAAAGACCTTTTAAACTGATTGTAATAATCGGTCAAAAAAATTTTGTATTTTTTTTTCGGTTAAGGGTTAACCGCTTAAAATAAGCATCCCTAATAAATGCGTGTCCCGTAATCTCTCCTTTCACTAGGCATCTGTGAAGTGGAGCATAAATGTATAAATATTAATTCTGCTGTTAAAAACAAATAAAGAAACGGTACAGGAGAGTGGTTATTATGTGCAAACAGTGAGAAACTCTATATTTGCGCAGTGTGCGCATGTAAAAAAAAATAATCTATTCCGATTTAAAGCTTGTGACATATAAACAAGCACATCAACCCGATCACTTTATTTAGCGTTCATGTAAACAGTACATGAATTACTGTTAAACAGTATGAATTTAATCCGACTGAACCAAAAAGTGTGCATGTAAACATAGCCTGTGTGTTTGTCTATTTCTTGTTCTGTATTTGTTAATTCTGTCTTTTGTGTGCGTGTGTGTGTGTTTTTCAGTAGTTCTCTCTGTATATTAATATGTTTGTTTGTTTATTTGTATCATTCTATCTGTGTCTGTCTACCTATAATTCTTTCAATCTATCTGTCTATCTGTCTGTCATACGTTTATATGCTTGTTTGTTTTGTCTGTATATCTGTGGATCTTTCATTCTGTCATTCTATCTAACTGTCTGTCAGTTGACCCTTCGCAAAAACCCGCCCTCCGACAAACAATGCCGTTCTCACACTACACATCATGTTTTCACACAGTGAAAAATACATCATGGGGCAAAAAAGAAACTGATAACACGCCGACAGACAAGACAGAGCAGGTTGCTTCTGTTATGAAACAGAAGAAAATTTTTTTTTATAAAAAAATTCAAACAATAAAAACCGTTTTGTGACAGATCACTGTATTACCTTAGATCAATGCACACGTGAACCGATCATCCTCTTTTCTTTACTTAAAGCACAAAAAGACTATCAGAACGTATTTTATTTAAACCGCGGAAAGACGTCAATACACAATTTTTCAAGTTTAAGTCCTCCGAAGTTAATCTACTCTCCTCTGATTTGTTTGTCAGACAAAATAACGTATTTGCCGTTATGATTGGTCAGATCACCTGTCAGTCAAGCTGTTTGTAAAGGGTCAGTTGCTCTTTCTGTCTGTTTTACATTTGTTTGTTTGTGAATTAATTTGTTCCGTCTGTCGATTAGGGGAGTCATTAACGATTATTTTGGTAATTGAGTAATCAGTTGATTATTCTGAAGATTAATCGAGTAATCGGATCATTTTTTTGTGGTAATAAAAATAGACCTAAATGAACAAAGACTTTAAAATGATTTAGTATACAAATGGAGCAGTGAGGCAATAATAATTGGTTCAAATAAAATATCAAAAGCAAGTAATTGTATGGTTTTATTGAATAAAACCGTTAAAGACTCACAGCATATGCAGAGAAGAGATGGAGTTTGAGTCTGTCCATGCATGTAAATGTTACCTGATTGTGTGGAACAGCATTTACAGTGAATGAAGCCACACATAACCTACATCCATATAAATAAAGCATATATTAAACCCACAGTGCATATATTTATTTAACTGAATCACAGCCTTTGTGAATTCACAATAGCACTATGCTTTATTATGATTTTTAAATGGGTTTAATATTTTGTGCAGCCTTAGAAAGAGGTCTAATAATTCTTTAATGAATTCTTGTCTCTGGAATGTGCCACTTATTATTTGACTCGGGCAAAATGCAATTGAGGATTTTTTTATAAACAAGTACTCGAATTTATTCTACTGTCAGTCATTCTATGTATTGTTCTGTGTGTCTGTTTATCATTCTATCAGACTGTCATTCTACCTGTCAGTCTGTCTGTTAACTGTTTGTTTTGTCTATTTGTCTGTCAGTCTGTGTTTCTATTCAGTTCTAAATGATGCAATTCTGTAACAAATTACTGAAATTCCTCTTCCTCTGTCACAGCTCATTTTCATATCTCGTCCTTACTCAAAACTTGTCTGTGAAGTCGTCAGATGACATTCATTCTTTTTGCAACTTGACAGGCCTTGGTTGCTATTTGCTACCACTGAAAAACTGTCCTGCAAAACTTCTGCTTTTGTGTAGAATGAAATGAGAATGAATAAATGATGACAGTTTTCATTTGTGGTGACCTAAGCATTTATATTCTGTAGCTCTCCATACTGCAAATTAATGCAAATTAATAAAACGGCAATAAAAAGTTTTTGTTAGCAAATTTGTTCAGAGGAAATAAAAAACGGAGCTGACAGAGGGACTTCTGTAGACCCATAAACTCACTTTGCATAAAAGACATAAACCATCTATGCATGAAGGAAGCTTTCCTAGTTCACCACAATTCACATGCCCAATTTCCTGCAACCTGTTAAGAATAACATCAGCATATTGAATCCGTATCAAAATAATCTGCATTTGTTTCGTGGCCTGTCGTGACATCCGATGGAATAACTACCTAATAACTAACTGACACAGATTACTGTTACTATGAGGAATAATAGCATGCTATACATCTAATTGCTAGTTAAGGTCATGGACGTTGAACATTGTGCTCTCATTTTCAAGAGTTCAATTTTGTCATTCTGACACACCCACATCCAAACATGTTGAGTCACAGGCAAGTAAAACGACACGCCTAGTGGCTTACTTTAAGAAGCCATGCATGCTAGGACTTTTACTGAGAATTAGAGTAGGTGAGTGATATATTGTATAGCTCTATTATGCTTTGGCGACTTAGATAAAAATAAATGTAAACACATGCAAGAATGTTTGCTCTAGTGTCACTTGAACAAGTAGTGGGCGCCTTGCCATTGCTAAGTGCGTCTTTGCCAAATAATCAGTGTTTTGAATATTCCTTGTAATATACACACTGTAACGAAGTACAGTAGACTACATATTTACCATGTTTTGTTCATTTGCTGTATTGTAAAAGTGTTACAGTGAATGTTTTCGATGTATTAGGTATTCTTTATTTCTGGTGTTTCCTTATTTATCCGTTCACCCTCGTGACCCTGTGCAGCCCGGAGCCCTCAGTAGTGGGTGTTCTTAAAGGGGCAGCGCTGCATCCTTGAATAGAGCTTCATTGTGTGCTGGCTGGAGTTCAGTCTGCCTGTGAGGCTCATAGAGGCAGTTTGTGCCAGTCCCCACAACTCATAAAGCCTCTGATACATATGTGCATGAAGCAGGGGTGCCTGATGACATCATGTGGCCTGCTTCACTGCGCTTCTCGCTGCCCACAGGCATGGGCTGGGCATAATGACTCTGGAGTCGTTCAGAGATGTAGATTTAATGATTGTTTAATTACTATGCAGGGCTCTGGAATTTTTTTTTAGCTTAAGATTAAACGTCAAAATTAAAAATGAATTTTCTCAGCTTTACATTTATTCAAATGAGGCAATATAATGATGTTTATAAAGCTATAATGCCTTGTAGGCATGTTCATGCATTCTGTTTGTTGCAAAATTGTGTTTGTTTCAAATTAACAAAGCTAGTACCGTATTGTTCCAAATATAAGAGTTTTTTTTTTTCTTGGAAATTAGGGATGTTCATCTCCAAAGCTGAGGACGACACGATACGCCCCTCGATCCATTGCCAATGATACGATGTATTAAATATATGAAGCAGCTACCAATGCGATGCAATGCATTGCGATACGATTCACCCCTATTACGATGCAGTATGATCTGATTTCAATTTGATTCAACGCAGTGCGAATCAATGCAATGCGATGCAATGGAAAAAATAAATAATAAAAGTTTAGCCCATCTACTGATAATTATATATAAATAAATTAGTTTTTACAGAAGCAAATATGTTAGAAATGATGCGTCACGATACAAATGTCAACTTGTATCCAGTGCACACTTTTTTAAATCGATGCATCGCATTGTTAACTTTTATGCTGATGCATCACTTTTTACGAAATAATAATGTTTCTTTCACCTTAGAAAAATGAATACTGTGCTCGTTGCACACACTCTTCAATATATAATTTCATTATAAATAAAGCTCACAAGAAAGTATGGGCATGCAGTGTCATGGTTATGTTGGTAAATTATGAAATTACCAAAAAGTGCCAGTAAATTACGTAACTAATACTAGCTGGGAAGGTTTTGCTTGCATGTATGATGTCCATTCTATCAACCAGGAGCACTTTCTATATTTTTAATTAACAGTTTATGTTAGTATTGTGCCATAACCCCAAACTACCACTTTATTTTCACTTTGTGTTATTTTGTATATCTTTAAATGACTGTGGTAGCTCATACCAAGAACTAGTTTGGGACTTGGGACTGCTGTTCCACCTATGCCATGTCAAACAGGGTTTGAAGTTAACTTTTTCACTCAAAAGCCAATTTGGCTACTAAAGTGTTAAGTTATCGGCCATTCATAACTTCTACTAGCCAAAAAAATAAATAAATAAATGACCAAAAAAAAAAAAAATAAAAAAATAAAAAAAAAGGGGTAAGTTCTAGGGTGAGCAGATATCCAGAAAATTATATATATATATGGTTGAAGTATATTAAGTTATATTGGCTAAGTGGCTTTATTTTTTTAATTTATTTTTTATTTTATTTATTTATTTTTTAAAAGCCAAGTATAGGCGTGAAGAGTTCTATGCAATTTTTTTTTTTTTTTTTTTTTTTTTTATTTCTAGCACTTATGCATGCATTTACATTGCATCTACAAATGAATAAATAATGTTATGAGATTAATGTTTTGAATATAAAAACTGGAATAGAGAAATATGAAACAAAGCAAGAACAAAGTAAAAAAAACTGTTTTTATGAATGGATCAGTGAATCATTGATGCACCGGATTTGTTTAAAACGTAAATTAATTTGGTAAGGAAACATCGCTGTGTGTTGCTGCAGAGATGTATGGCATGGCTTTGTTTGGAACAGTTTTCTTTAGCTAAATAGCAAAAAAGACAATATTGTCACTAGGGGTGTACCGAACCGTCACGGTATGGGCATCTCGGTTCGTTGCATGAGGACTTACGACGAATACAGGCAATTCACCCTCAATCCAGAAGGGGGTGCCCGCAGTAATGCAACTCTGTTTGGTAACCGCCGGCAGAAGAACAGCGAATGCCAAGAGTTGCGCACTTGAAAACAAAGCCCACTAGACAGTGACCATGTGTTGATTCTGAACACGTCTCTCACTGACAAAGGAGTATAACGTTACTTTAAAGGCTTGCGCACTCAACTGTCTGCGAAATAGAGCTTTGTGTTCTTGTATCCTACCTCTCTCATTCGGCACAAATCCAAATATTCCATAATATTTCCATATTTGCGATGCATCCAAATGCTAAACAATTATTTATTGTGTAAATAATCGACGTTGTACTTCAGTGGCATTCTAAGGGTGACACAGTGAGGTGGGCGTGCTGATGTTTGGTTCACTGTGTTTTATTTTGATAAAGTAACGTTACCAACTGCACTGTCAAGTTAGCAATGCTAGAAGCCTGGAACTGATAAGCTTTGTGTTTGTTTGCGCCAGCGTGATTACTTCAACTTTCCTCATACCAGCAAAATCAACTTAAACAGAAAACAAATAAAATGTTGCTTTCTGCCATTTGAGTTTCCTTTCTGTCACAAAACTGAATTGAATCTCAGCAAATATAGGCTACGTTACGTGTCGCAGAGTTTTTTTTTTTTTTTTTTTTCCCTTGTCTATCAGTTCACTAAATTAAATATATTTCAAATATTTATTCCTTGTATGTATGTATATATGTACTGCAGATTTTATTGCCTATATATGACATTAATTTGATATATTTGGTATTTTCACATGTAGGTTTAAAATAAATGAAAATAAACCTAGCACAGTAGATTTGTTTTTTTTTTTTTTTTCTGTTGTACCAAAATCGTATCGAACCATGACCCTCGAACCGAGGTACGTACCGAACTGTGACATCTGTGTATCGTTACACCCCTAATTGTCACTACAATTTATATCTCTTAATATTTTTTTCTTGTTCATTGAACTGTTGCCCTGACACAAAGAAAATATCATTATATATTCGAAACAATATATTATATATTTTGTTTATTTGAAAGTTTTTGCATTTCATTCAAGATCTTCAAAAAGTTAATTTCTAACTTCTTGCTAAATTCCTCCCTTAATCACCTCAGACCCAAAGCTTCAGGGCCATAACTGGCATAAAAAGTGGGGAACAATTGTAGGGTGGTATCACTTAGTTTGTGTGCACCTTGTAATAAATCATACATTTCAATGAAATAAATAAACAACCCATGACATTCCTGTTTCAAAACCTGTTTTCTGGAACAGCTTTTCAACCCTTTTACATACACAGATAAATTACGGTCATTAAAAATGGGCTTGTAACGTGCAAGTTTGCTGACTGGCTTCAGCTTACTTTCCAGCAGTCATGCTAAGGAAATCCATACATTTAAATGTTAGATAAGTTATTATTGGCAATTACGCATGTGCCACTGAGAATGAGCCTTAAATTTGTTTTAAATAAAAATACATAGTTATATGTTATAATTTATTTTATTTATTTAATGATGTGACAAAACAGCTTTTTAAAGTTTGGGACAGTTTGTGGACCAGGTTGTAGTTATGCAGCTGTGTGAGGAACTGTGAATGCAGGGTTTGTCAAACTGAGTAGGTTTAAGCCAAACAGCAGTCGTTCTGCTGGCAGCAGTTTATTTATGTGCCCTCATGCTGGCTTAATTTCAAAGGCATGGAGAGATAAGACTGTGCAGGTTTTAAACTGACTACCCTTGATGGGAAAAAATGCCTTTTTCAGCCCTTTCTCTGGTATTCTGAGCTTAGCTGAAAATGAAAACTGCCTGTGCTAAAAATGGTTTGTTTACGGTTTAAGTGGTGTTCTGTATAAGGCCAGCATTTAACTTGTTAACCTCAGGCTTGTTGCACTTTTGACTGGATATAATGTGATCAGTGCACTACTAGTTGTGTTAGTCTCTTTTGTATATATAAGGGCCACCAGTAGGGATGTACAATCTTGTCAGTCAGTTGTGTTAGTCACCATAGATGATGTCACTGTTTTAAAACAAACACTCTGCAAGACTACTTCCAGGTTTATTTTGCGCCTCAAAAAGAACTGAAATTCTGTTGCTCTTTTCAGACTGAGGTGAAAATGAGTTCATGTGCTGTTTGCGTGGTTAAAACACCTAATTTTCAAAAAGAATATCCATCAGTATGTAACAGGACACACTTTTTTAGCATCATTGCAGTAATGTTTTGTGGATAATGCAAATAAAAAACAAAATAAAATAATAAAATAAAATAAATAAGTAAGGTCAGTAATATTTTTGTTTTTGAAAGGCAGCATTTATTTAATACATTTTTTCAGGTTCTTTGATGAAACAGTTTGGAGAACAGCATTTATTTTAAATGCCTTTTACTGTCATTTTTGATACTGTAAGTTGAATGGATCTTCACTGAATAAAAATATCTATTCAATTAAAAAAAAAAAAAAAACATATATATACACTACCAGTTTTTGAACAGTAAGATTTTTAATGTTTATTTAAAGAAGTTTCTTCTGCTCACCAAGCCTGCATTTATTTGCTCAAAAAATACAGCAAAACCAGTAAATATTTGTACCTTTTAAAATAGTTTTTTTCTATTGAATGTATTTTAAAATGTAATTTATTCCTGTTGTTTCAAAGCTAAATTTTCAGCGTCATTACTCCAGTGTTCAGTGTCACATGGTCCTTCAGAAATATTCTAATATGCTGATTTGCTGTTCAAGAAACATTTATTATTATTATTATTATTATTATTATTATTATTATTATTATTATTATTATTATTATTGTTATTATTATTATTATTATTATTATTATTATCAATATTTAAAACAGTTGAGTACAATTTTTTTTTTTAGGATTCATTGATAAATAGAAAGATCCAAAGATCAGCATATATCTGAAATAAAAAGCTTTTTATAACATTATACACTATACCATTCAAAAGTGATGATAAAGACATTTATAATGTTATAAAAGATTTCTGTTTCAGATAAATGCTATTCATCAAAGAAACCTGAAAGAAGTCAGCGTAATAATAATAATAATAATAATAATAATAATAATAATAATAATTATACATTTTTTTTGTTGTTTGTTTTGTTTTTTGAGCAGCAAATCAGAATATTAGAATGATTTCTGAAGGATCATGTGACAGGAGTAATGATGCTAAAAATTCAGCATTGAAATCACAGGAGTAAATTACATTTTAAAATATATTCAAATAGAATGCAGTTATTTTGAATAGTAAAAATATTCCAAAATGTTACTGTTTTTACTGTACTTTGGATCAAATAAATGCAGGCTTGGTGAGCAGAAGAGATTTTAAGAAACTCTAAAAATCTTACTGTTCAAAAACTTTTGACTCAGTGTATAATGCTTGACGGATCATTCAAGCCACAGTCCTGCTTATCAAGCAGAAGAACCTGGAATTGTGGTTGCCTGCATGCATGATCTTTTTTTGGTTTGTTTTTCATATAATCAGCATTTTTTAATACGGGAAGCTGATAAATGGGCTGGAAGGGAAGGACTGAAATAACTTCAGAGAAAGGAAAATGGTTTCAGAGTTAATGCATTTTCATGAAAGAATGTGAAGACCTTTTTTTTTTTTTTTTTTTTTTTTTTTTCTCCTTTAGAGCAGGGTTGCCCAAACTCGGTCCTGGAGGGCCGGTGTCCTGCACAGTTTTGCTCCAACTTGCCTCAGCACATCTGCTGGGAAGTTTCTAGTTTGCCTAGTAAGAGCTTGATTAGCTTGTTCAGGTGTGTCTAATTGGGGTTGAAGCTAAGCTCTGCAGGACACCGGCCCTCCAGGACTGAGTTTGGAGAGCCCTGCTTTAGAATAACATGCACCAATGAATCATTCACAACAACAGGAATGTGTGTTGAGGAAATAAACAGTGAATTTTGATTCAACCTTGATGTAATCTTGACTAAAGTCAGAATCAAATGAAGTAGATGAAGAAGATCTTTTCTATATTGTAATGTAAATCCTAGTGAAAAAGAAAAAATGTATGATGGAGACTGCGAGGTGGAACGTCTGAACGTAAGCTTGCAGTGGATTACGATAAGTTAGTCGTGGCTTAAGCAGAATCAATGATTGGAAAAGCCCTGCACACATCATCAAAGAAAAGTCTTTCATTTTACTGGAAGGTCGAGTTTGAACATTTCGGTTCAAAGTAAGATCAGTTACATAGATATAGAAAATCATGTTTCATTCAATGTTTATGGTAGATATTGCCATGGTAGTGTTACTTTGTTGTTTCCCCAAGTGACAGAAAACAGGAAACTTGCCTCCTAACACATTGAGAATCTTCCTGTTTGAGAAAGCAGTCCTAATCTTCACACTTGCATGTGTTTTATCAGTTGTTACTGTGGCAGCAAACACAAGGCACAGGTGTTTCACAGTGGCATATGTACAAATCATTAACACAACCATCAACCATGGCAACATAAATAACACTTCAAGAGGAACTGAACCATGCAAGAAGACCTGTACTGTCCTTCCAACAAATATGAAAGAAATATAAGTGTTTGCTAAGGCAAGCAGCGTGTGATGACAGTCTGTGTAGTTGGATCTCTGCGCTCCAGTAAATCAGTAATGAGCTGCTTTGACAGTTACAGATTTGAAAAACAAAAGGGCGGGAATAAAGAACCCTAAACTCTGACACAAAGAACCATTTCAGCATTGAAAGGGTTCTTCAGGATGCTGCGGTTCTAAATAGAACTGTTGCTACATGTAAAGAACCTTTAAAGAACCATCTTTTTTTAAGAGTGTAAATTTACAATTTTAGGCATGATGACAACTCATGATGACTACTGTGATCTTATTTTAATCTGCGATCTTGTCATTCTTTAAAAACAAACCATGAGTCATAGACTGTTATACTTCAGTCCAAGTTTTTCTCTGACTTTAATGTCCACTAAGTTTTCGTAGTTGTAGCCGACAGTGTTTATTTAGATCTGCACGGCAGTGTTGAGTTTATGGGCTGATTTGATTAGACGTTCGTAATAGTTGTGCACTCCCAAAGGTATTCTTATAATAGTTCTTAGCTTATAACCATATAAGGACTTTTAACCTCCTCTACAACCTTGCTCTGCTTGAATTGTGCTGTGTTCACATCCGTGCCTTTAGTCCTCACCACGTGTTTTAGTAATCAATCTTAAAAAAGCTTCACAAACTCTGTAGGAAGTGAGAGATTCAGAGCTGCACTGTTAACTGACACCTGGAGCAGAAGGCACGTTCAGATGAATTGTGGGTAGTAAACAGTGGTAGAAAGCTCTGGTGATTTGGCAGCAAACATGGGTGACGTACTGGAGAGGGAGAATTTCCACACTAAAAAGCCAAAGACGTTTAGGAAAATAAAAAAGAAAGCACTCATACATGCTGGTGTTTTATACATCTTATGCAAGATTCAACTGAACAAGTTGGGGATTGTTCTGTATGAGAAAATTAAAGGATTAGTTCACTTCCAGAATAAAAATGTCCTGATAATTTACTTACCCCCATGTCATCCAAGATATCCATGTCTTTCTTTTCTTGTCAAAAAAAAATTAAGGTTTCTGAGGAAAACTTTCCAGGATGTGTCTCCATATAGTGGACTTCAATGGAGGCCGATGGGTTGAAGGTCCAAATTGCAGTTTTAATGCAGCTACAAAGGGCTGAAGAGGAATAAGTGTCTTATCTAGTGTCATTTTCTGATAAGATTAAAAATTGATATACTTTTTAACCTTAAATGCTCATCTTGCACTAGCTCTGTGATGTGCATACGTGACTTCGCGCATTACATAATCACACTGGAAAGGTCACACAAGGTTAATTCTCTGTCTGTGTACTTTCGTTCGAAAGGTAGGGTAGGGTGAAAAACTCGATCTCATTTTCTCCTCCAACTACAAACATCATTGTTTTTCCTTTTTTTGTAAAGGGTGTTTGCATGTTCACGTTGTAAACACTGGGTCTGTACTTCCGCCTATGTCATGCGTGATTACATAATGCGTGAGGTTAGGCTGGCGCAAAATGAGCATTTGTGTTTTTTTTTTTGTTTTTTTTTAATGACCAATTGTTTCACTAGATAAGACCCTTATTCCTCGGTGGGATCATGTAGAGCCCTTTGTAGCTGTACTAAAATTGCAATTTAGACCTTCAACCCATTGGCGTCTATTGAAGTCCACTATATGGAGAAAAATCCTGGAATGTTTTCCTCAAAAACCTTAATTTCTTTGCGACTGAAGAAAGAAAGAACATCTTGGATGACATGGGGTGAGTAAATTATTTAAAAAAATTCATTTGGAAGTGAACTAATCCTTTAACCGTTTAACTGTCACCGTCTGCTCTGTGGGACGCCTAAGTTTACTTCACCATATTACAAATAAATTCTAATCTAATCATGACAGATTATATATCATTGGGAAGGTCTAAGACTCCTAAATAGATATTTTACCACTCTTTTGTGTTACAGATTATGTAGGAAAAGTAATAGATTAATTTATGACAAGAGTGCACCTCAAAAATCTACATCATAACAGGAGTTCTGACCTTTGTCACAAAAAGACTTTCAACTGAAACCTTAAAATCTTAAAATTCATCCTTTGAAAACCATTTTAAAATCAAACATTGCATTACCATGGAAATTGTACATTAAAATCATATTACAAAATGTTTTTATTCATGAATTATAAAAATTTAACTTTGCATTTTCATGTCTATGTTCAAGATAGGGAGTGACAGTTAAAGGGTTAATACTACTGGATGCATATGGACAGAAAATCAAAACAGTGTATTTTATGAAATATGAAACTACTTTTAAATGTTTTATTAAAACATGTTAGAAAATACACTGGCCTTGAAAAGGTATGGGCACTTAAACCACATTTAAATGTAAAAAAAGATATAACTGAACAAGTTATGGATTGTTCATAATATGGATTGTTATATAATGCGAGTATATAAATTGCAGACTACCAGTAGTGGAGGCATATGGACAGAAAACCAAAGTCGTATATTTTATAAAATGTAAATGTATTTTTGAATGACTGTCAGTGAAGCAGGGCCATTATAGATTTGAATTTTAAAGTTATTCTTTATTTAAATTTTTATTTAAATTTAGTTATTTCAGAGTTTTCTAGTTTCGGTTTATTGTATTTTTAGTTTTACCATTTTAGGGCTGCCTAGTTAATTGGTTTAATTTCATGTTTAATGTAGGCTGTTTGTTATGGTTTCATTACAAACAGTTTTATAATGTATCAAATTACCATGAATCAAACATTTTAAATTTGTGGCATTTTTTTATTTTATTTTAATTAATTATGGAATCTTGTAATTTTAAATTAGTTTCAGTTTTTCTGTTAAGTGTTCTGTTAAGTTAAGTGTTTTTGTTTTGTTTTGTTTTGTTTTGTTTTTTTCCAGTTGTCATTTAGTTTTGGTTTTTGTTCAAGTCAGCATGAAATGAACATGCAGAAAATTGTATTAATTAATGTATTCAATGTATAGATGTTATTATGAACAATGCATCCATATGTGTTTCAACTTGTTTTTTTCTTTTTAATGCTTAAATTATCAACTGGTGAAAATGACAAACTTCTTTTGAGGAAAATAAATGGAAAATAGGGAATACAGAAAAGGATCTGGGTCACACTTTAGTTTAGGGACCAATTCTTACTATTAACTAACTAATAACTGACTTTTGCTTGAATAAACTCCTAATTTGCTGAAGGTAGTTGTTAAAATTTAGGATTAAGGGATCTAAAATGTGGCTATGCAGAATAAGACATTAATATGAGTTTTATAAGTGTATAATAAGCATATAATTATAAGTATGTAATTTATAAGCAGCCAATAACATGCATGCAATGATAATAATGCAGTAGAGAACCTGGCTATCCACAGAAATGTGTATATACGGCATTCGTCGGCAAGGGTTAACTGCTAATGCTAACCAGCTAAACCTAGCTAAACCACTGATGCAATCAAGTTTCTTTTAAGTTATTAAACTGCATGTCTGTCTGCTTTCTCTAGCTCCTGAGTTTCATCATCCTCATCTGTTATGCTGCATCTATGTATGGCGGCTATTCAGCAGTCGCCATCTGCGAGATGGTCTTTGCCATCATCTTCTTCATTGTCTTCATGATGGAGCTGGACAAACAGTTCTTGGTGGTGAACTGGCTCTGGAGCGTGAGTATGAATTCACACACTTGCATCATGATCCAGCCAACGAGTGAGCGCCGCTTACCTTTTCTCTGTTTGTCCCGCCAGGATCTTATTCGTGCAGTAATCGGTGCAGCACTTTATCTCATTACCTCTCTGATCTGTGTGATCGGCGGTTCTGGGGACGGGGCTCGCATCGCTGGTGGGGTGAGACATCCAACATTCAGTATCAAAAGATGCCATGTTTATTTGTTCATGATCAAATCCGATTTATTACTTTGCACTACTGGCATCTGTTTATAATAATGCTTATCTTCTCTCACAGGTGTTCGGGCTGCTGGCTGGGATCTTGTTTGCTTATGATTCCTACACGATTTTCTTGAACATCAAGAGCAGCAGACAGCATTCAGCTGCTCCCACAGGTGCATAAACACTCATTCATTTATTAAAACATGTTACACTGGCCTCAAGAGGTATTTGGACACTTAAACCTTATTTAAATGTCATTGCATTAGACATTAAATATCATATCAAGTTTGCTAAAAATGTACTCAACCCTCAGGCCATTCAAGATGTAGATGTGTTTCTTTTTTTTTTTTGTCCATCACCAGTGAATCCTCTGCAGTGAATGGGTGCCATCAGAATGAGAGTCCAAACAGCTGATAAAAACATCACAATAATCCACAAGTAATCCACACTGCTCCAGTCCATCAATTAACATCTTGTGAAGAGAAAAGCTGCATGTTTGTAAAAAACAAATCCATCATTAAAGCGTTTTAACTTTAAATCATTGCTTGTGGCCAAAATATTGAGTCCATAATCCATAATAACGCTTTCTTCACTGAAAACATCCATTCCCTGTTGTCCTTCCACATCAAAATCAACCAGCATGTTTCTTTAGAACTGTTTTGGATGGTTTTTGCTTGTAAACAGTGCTTGATTGGTGCGTATTTCTTTCCTGATTCAGACCAGATGACTTTTTTCACTGGAGGAACCATTATTATGGAGAGAGGACTCTTGTATTATAGCTGGAAGAAATGGTTTGATGTTGAAAACATCTTAATGATGGATTTGTTTCTTACAAACATGCAGCTTTTCACTTCACAAGACATTAACTG
Organism: Cirrhinus mrigala; assembly: GCA_036247105.1. Classification (NCBI taxonomy): domain Eukaryota; kingdom Metazoa; phylum Chordata; class Actinopteri; order Cypriniformes; family Cyprinidae; genus Cirrhinus; species Cirrhinus mrigala. Next base: position 14,493,168 of record CM070014.1, on the reverse strand, counting down.
ATGGACTGGAGCGGTGTGGATTAGGGATGGGCGATACCACTTATTTTGTTTTAGATACGATACCAATACTTTTAAGGCCAGTATCATCGATATCGATACTGACACGATGCTTATAAACTTAACTTTTATATTATTACATTTATTAAATCACAAAGAGTAAAGTATGTAATTATACCCCCTTAATTTTATATTTGAAATGCATTTTAACATTTAATATGCCTTAATTGCAACTTATTAATTTATTTTCTTTCTTTTTTTTACACATGGTTAAAATATGTTTACTGTAGTGGTAACTACAAAACCTAATGTTGAAAATACTTAGTTTCATAAGGGGCTGCCAGTGACAGGCTGTTGCACACATAAAATTTTTAATGCATAAAATGCATTTTTATTCTGACAGTGTGTGATTTATATTAACATTGCTACAAAATAGAACATAATCAATGAACTTTAAACAGTAATTTAAATAAATATAATTGCACAAATTATGTAGGCTACAATTTCAATTTGTTCATTGTGAAATAACTCAAACATGTTTTTTTTCTGTCCTCTGATAAGCATTGTTCTGGGCTGCTGTTCCCAAAAGCATCAATGCTTTCTTATGATACTTTTTTTTGAAGTGAGTGAATGTTCTCTGTGTTTGATTTCAACATTTGCATGCATTCAGATGGGCAAGAAAATAGTTCTGTCCTGCACAGTTATTTGCTAACATAGGTTATACCTCTAATTCAATGTTTTTTGTTAAATAAACAAAATCACTGGTAAATAAAACACACCTTAGTATCAATATTTTTTTGTTTGAGTATCGATACTTTCAATACTCGCATCAGTATCGATATATCAATACTTCAGGATCTATAAGCCCATCCCTAGTGTGGATTACTTGTGGATTATTGTGATGTTTTTATCAGCCGTTTGGACTCTCATTGTGATGGCACCCATTCACTGCAGAGGATCCATTGGTAAACAAGTGATGTTAATGATAAAATTCTCCAAATCTGTTCCCATGGAAAAAAAAAAAAACAAACTCGTCTACATTTTGGATAGCCTAAGAATGAGGGAAGGAACATGGCTGATTTCATAAAACAAATTACTGACACCTAAAAAATATTTTAAATTCCAGTTAACCATTTTAAAAGAGAGGTGATATTTTAAGATGAAAATTTGGATAAATTAAAACATGTCAAATTTTATATATGTGTTCCTGGACCACAAAACAGTCATAAGTTGCACGGGTATATTTGTAGCAATAGCCTAAAATACATTGTATGGGTTAAACTTATCGATTTTTCTTTAATGCCAAAAATGTTAAATAAATCTCATGTTCCATGAAGATATTTTGTCAATTTCCTACTGTAAATATATGAAAACTTAATTTTTTATTAGTAATATGCATTGCTAAGAACTTCATTTGGAGATTTTAGATTTTTTTTTTTTTTTTTTTTTTTTTTTGCACCTTCAGATTTCAGATTTTCAAATTGTTGTATCTCAGCAAAAATTTCAAAAAATTGACTCTTATGACTGTTTTTGTGGTCCAGGTTCACATATAGGTAGATACACATCTAATTGTTTACATTTTCTTTTTTTTTTTAATTGCATTGAATTCCAAGATGTCAGATTCATTCATAATGCTATTATATTTTAGATATTTCAGTTTGAAGAAGAGTTTAACCTTACAGTAACATTCTGGGTTCAGCACAAGTGAGTGCTTTAGAACTTCAGTTTGCACAAACAGAAACCATGCGTACAGTAAAGAACTTACGTTAGATATTTGTTTGTTTTTACAAACTGAGGGATGCGTGTTAAAAAAAAAAAAAATGTCTGTGGTAACTTAAAACATGTCAACAGATGCTGTCCATGGATTGTAACTTGTTATGGGAGACACTAAAGAGTCACTTCTTTGACAAACTGGACTTTTGCATTGCCACATTCAGATGTGGCATACTATCTTCTCTTCAATGCCTTTTCATAAAGAAGGATTGAATTTAAGACATTTAAAATGTGAGTTCACCCAAAAATGAAAATTCTGAACCTGGGAGATTTCTGTCCCTCCAAAAAAAAGTCCACTACACCAAAACCTTGGGACATGATCATTTTCACTGATGAACAGATTTTATTTGGGCTTTTACTCACATATAAATATTGATAAACACTTATACAAAAAAACTCCTTCAAATATGTCAGATGGAAGCTCAGACGTACTTGCTTCACGCAAACAATCAAATGATCAGTGTTATGTGTAAATAAAAGCTTGTTACACCATCAACATATAAAGCAATTACATCTCTTCAAAAGAATTTGTTTAAACCGCTCTGTTCACATGGATTATGAGCAATTTATCTTAATAAATTAGCTTCCATTGTACACACATAAATACAAGACACATTATAGAAATTTAAAGAAGAAACAGTGAAGGTAAGATTGCAATAAGCCAGAAAAATGTTAATGATTGTGTACATATGTACAGTATTATGGATAAAAATGAGCGAATTTACTGAATATTGCACTAATATCCTGCAACATTTATGCTAGTTGTTTGACGACACGGAACAGAGGATTGATTTGAACTAGAGGTGACGCGTGTTGTAACTCTCTTTGAACAGGTCGCTGAAGGCCGTCTGGGATGTTTACGACTGACATTTGGCATTTGAACCAAACAGTTATTCTGTCAGAGGCACCAGTGGCAGCACTGGTATCTCACCCAAAGCTATGCCGTTTCACATGTCCGCTCTTAATGTGGTGTAACTATAACAACTTAACCCGACTAACTATTCCCCAGTTATTTATGTTGCGTCTCCCTTTTTGTTTTCTCTCTTTGTTTTTTAACAGATGACTCAGTTTGAAACTACTTTGCTCACTACAACATTAACAGCAACCAAAACATGGAGAACGAGTCTAAAAAAGGCAAAAGGAGTGAATTCCTGAGAGTTATCGCAAAGTTACCACGAGTGATTGAAGACCAGAGGAATGCAAAAGGGACGAAACATTACACAACAAAAGAGGTTTATGTACAAAAGGGATTGAAAATGAAGGAACAGAAAGCTATCGACGTCTTGGTCAGGCGGCTTTCGTTACCAAATTTTTTGTCAGCTTGGTCAAAAAGCACAAAATCACAACATTTATTTCGTTAGAAAAAGGGCTAATGAATCAAATAAATCTGACATTTTGAATACAATGTTCAAAAGAGTTTCAAAGTCATTCTGAAAGACAAGTTTTGACCAAGTCATTTTAAACAAAGTCATTATAAGTAAGTTGTGTTGGAAAACTTGATTCAATTCAGTCTGGTGCTGTTTTTTATGATGAAACATTAAGGTTGCTTTTGTTTGTAATTTGTAACTGTAACTAAATTCGAATAACTATTGATTGTTTGTGTGTTTAAAATAAGTTAATTCAAACAGGATTTGAGTCAGATATATTGAACTCAGGTGCAGTCAAGAAAGTCAGTGGTGGTACAAATTTGTACTTTAACAAGTTGAGATGTCCATTTGTTGGTTGAATATGTTCATTTTATTTAATCTTTCTTGCAAATCACCATTTAACCTGTTACCTCAAGGGTTGCTCATTATCTTGATGCCATACTTGTTTTTATTCTAATAAGAAACTGGTCATATATATTAGATATATTTTCATTTACAGCCTCTTTTGCATTCAGACCTGCTGAGTAATGTAGAACAGCACTCATAGGTTGTTAGTGTTTGCTCATTCATGATTTATAAAAATCTGTATAATACGATTTTCTGACGTGCCTTAAAATAGATTGTTCACGACTATTTGGACTTGAATAGGCAATACCTTCTCAACACAGGGAAATATCATTTTTTGGTCAAATATCAGAAGTTTGTTCAAGGTAGAGATGCATGAATCTGTAGTTTTAGTATGACGCATGAGTTTTTTGAGTTTTTTTTTTTTATTTATTTTTTTTTTTTCTGTTTGGAAACCATTTGTTGTAACCATTTATAAATTATATATTCCAGTTAGCTGAAGACCGTTGCCTGTTTTTACACTCACGTCTGTATTGTTTTTGCAATTTCAGCTCTACCCCAGTGATTTCTTGACATCATTTATTTGTGAGATGGTCAGAAATGTCATTCTGTCAGAAGTGATTAACTCAGGATGCTCTGCTCTTTTAAAAAAGAAATGTTTGCATGTTTTTTTATTTTTTATTTTTAGAAGTACAGCACAAGAAGTAATTCTGCAGGATTTATGTCTCTAATTGGTGTTGCTGGTATTTCGATAACATTTAATAAAAGGCTGTTATAACGTGTCCAACTTGTTTCTTTGTTTGTGTGTGTTTGTGAAGACAGAATTTTAAAGAAACCGTGCGGTGAGTGAAGGATACGGAGTGCGCAGCGCCACCTGCTGGAATGATACGAATGATTGCGACTGCCAATACGACGTGTTGTTTACAAATGCATTTGGGTCATTCTATAATTAAGGGCACATTTAGAATTTGACAATGTGAAGAAAAATGTTTTCCTGTTTCCCAAAATCCCAAAAATGACCTTACATGGCTCCAGTGGCGGTTCTAGACAAATTTTACTAGGGGGGCCAAGAAGGGGCCAGTGTTTAACCAGAGGGGCACATTAAAAAATGACAACAAATGATATTTAAAGATTATAAACTTTATTTTACTTTAGAATCATACAAACATTTATTATGTACAAGAGTGAGTGCAGGTGCAAAAGAGGTAGGGCCATAAAAAAAAAAATGATAAATACAGTACAGTGTACAAATACAGTCTTAGTTAGTTGTTGCTGCGCTCTCATTCACCGAGCAGCGCCACAGTGTTTCGGTGCGCCGCTCTAATTTACCCGTGTAGAACGATGCATCGCATTAGTTCCGCTTTTGGCGCTCGTGTGTAAAATCTTAATAAATTAATAATTGTTTTATTTGGTCAGCACAGGGGTGGCCAGGGACATGTCTACAGAGGCACGGGCCTCCCTAGGCCTCCGTGTAGAACCGCCACTGCATGGCTCCTTTGAAACAATCTATATTGTATAAAGTGCTATATAAGCCTAGAACTACTGAACATATGGTATGTTTAGAAATAAGTTTTCATAAACAAAACGTAAGTTTTAGTTAAATTGTCTTGTTAAAATTTGCAGCAATAATACTTGTGTAACACTGTTGACAGTCAATTAATCCACTCTTGACACAGGTTTGCTCATTTAACCAATATTAGGGGAAAGAGAGAGAAAATGACTTCTAGTGTTTCATCCATGTGCTTCTAGAGGAAATATCATTCTGTGCAAATTATGTGAGAATGGGACAAACCATTCCTTTTTTTTTTTTTTTTAAAGTTACATCACTATAAACACTTATTATTTTTGAAGAGCACATTCAAATGTATTGATAACCTAATCTAACTGAAGGCAAATCTATGAAATTATTTTATACTTGAGGTCATTGTCATGCTTAAATGCAGAGTAGAATGAGCAACTTTACAAAATCGGACAGCTGAATACCAGGGTTGTATGTGATATGAATATAATTTTTGAACAAATGATATATGGCTTTTCCAACATATAGTAGTGTGATTGGGAAAAATAGAATTGTTTACTCAAAAATTAAGCATCAGGGATTTTATATTGATGAAAATATATTAAACATATACTTCACGGACATGAAATGTACCCACAATTATAGAATGGCCTTTTTTTTTTTTATATATATATATGTGACCCTGGACCACAAAACCAGTCTTATGTTGCACGGGTATATTTGTAGCAATAGGCAAAAATACATTGGATGGGTCAAATTTATCAATTTTTTTTTATGCCAAAAATCATTAGGAAATTAAGTAAAGATCATGTTCCATGAAGATATTTTGTAAATTTCCCACCGTAAATATATCAAAACTTAATTTTTGATTAGTAATATGCATTGCTATGAACTTCGTTTGGACAACTTTAAAGACAATTTTCTCAGTATTTTGATTTTTTTGCACCATCAGATTCCAGATTTTCAGATAGTTGTATCTTGGCCAAATATTGTCCTTTCCTAACAAACAGCTTTCAGATTATGTAAAAATCTCAATTTCGAGAAATTTATACTTAATGACTTGTTTTGTCGTCCAGGGTCATATATATATGTATATATATATATATATATATATATATATATATATATAATAAAGAAAGGAGCTTCACTATATCCAATGATAGATGGCTGTTGGAGATGATTCCAGGGCCCAGTTGCATAAACTTAGCCTCTATATGTTAAGCCAGTGTCTTACAGTTTTTCTCAGTCGCTTTGGTGCGTTTCTCGAATCATCCTTAATATTTGCAAAGATGTATGTGCATTTCTCAAACCAATTCGTACAAACAGCACAACACAATGGATTACCTGCAAAAGCCTGTAACTTAATCACAATCTTTAGTTCATCTATCAAAAGTAAGTATTTATGTCAATGAACATATCAGTGCCATGAGAATGAAAAGTCCTTGTCACTGTTTACAAACAAGATAGTCAAAATGCTTATTCATGTTGTCAGTATAACAGCGCACTCTGTTAGTATTACCTGATGTAAACTATGGCAATAGTTTGCATGACAGTAACTGTATTGAAATGCAGAAGGCTGCACTTCTTATGTATGCGATATATACATTTCAAAAGTACAAATTTACACATTACTGTATGTGAGATATTGATTGAAATAGACTGGATAGGATTCACATTTACACTATCACAAGTGGCCTGACAAAAAAACAACACATTACAACATCATTGTGATGTATCCCTGATAGCACACATATATCACTGAGATCTACTATTTGACGTCTGCATTTACATCTGCAAGATGTATTTTTTATAGTGTTCGCTTATCTGCAGTACATCTAGGACGTTTCCTATCAGGTGTCAAATAGACATTTATTAGATGTCTTTACTGTAAGTGTCACGAATCTGGTCGGTGTCCCGCTGTCCGCTCACCACCAGATGTCGCATTCACCTTACCCACACACCCAGACTGTTGCACTACACCCCGGACTGCATCTCCCACTATCCACCACGCTGATTGCGCCATACACCTGTGGCCAATCAGCAGCCCTATAAAAGCACCGGACTTTCTCAGGTTTAGCCCCGTGTATTGTGGAGTGTTATGTGGAGTATTGTGACAGTAGCGTTTAGCGCTCTCCTAGTGCTAGCACTGTTTTCCTAGTTTCTTGTGTTTCCTGAGTTCCTGGTTTCCTAGTTCCCGAATTCCTAGTTTCCTGTGTTTAGTATTCTCGCCTGGCCATCTCGTTTCGTCTGACTCGCCGCCTGCCTTACTGGATTATTGCTCGTTATAAGGATTATTCTTCTGTCGCACGTTATGGACTATGTTCGCCGTTGATCGACCCACGCCTGCCTCACGGACTTCTCTTGTGTATCCCTCCGTTATACCTGTTTGTTATTGTTCTGACCCTGCCTGTCTGACCATGTCTTTGCCTGGTCCCACTAATAAAAGTTCGCATATGGATCCCCTCGCCTCTCGTCTCCCTCTCCACGTTACAGTAAGATGTTTATTATCTAGAGTGTATGTAAAACTGACATCTTACAGACGTCTGTCAGATGTTTGTACACGGCAGATGCTTTTCAGATCAAGCAATCTTTAACAGACTTACGTGTGCTATCTGGGATGGGCTCAAAAGCAAAAATACAAAATTAGAAAGGCAAACACAGGAATCACCCCTTAGGCAGAACTTTGCTTTTGCATGCAGCACTGTATGAGGAATTTCAGAGAACTGGTTTGTCATTGGTTGATCTACATTCTCTTTATTAGTGAAAGTCAAAATTGACAAAAAGACTAATAGAAAATGTGTAGAAAATATACTTGACAGTTTATGACAACTAGATCAACCATTTTGCATGTAATGACTTGTATGATGAACTAATGACTAGATGTTTTGAGAGGTAGGACTATCGCACAGAGAACTATAATACATTTTGAGCAACATGACATTAGCAACTGATAATGTATGAAAACGCAGACAAATGTACATAATCAATTGCATGAATGTACCAAAACAATTGCAACTTGTTCAAAAGAATGAGAAACTGCTATTATGATGTGCACAAGTGACTAAATGATGTGGAGGTTGAACAAGTAGTTTTGTGAATTTCATTTCTGATCTGAGAAATGCACCAAAGCGACTGAGGAAAAACTGTAAGTATGAGTTTAACCGACTAACTGTTAGCCAAGGGGCAATCAGACTTATTTTTGGATTTAATTTAGACTAATCTTTGCTTTTATATAACTGAAATTAAAAAAATGATGAAAAATTAGATGACTAACTTGTAAGACTAGTCTAAACCTTTTATGCAACTGGCCCCAGGTGACATGAATATTTATCACTAGATGGCAGCATCTGCATTCATTTAGAGTGAGACCTCTGTAGCGTTTGTTTGTTTTATTTATTTATTTATTTATTAAACAGAGGCTAAGAAGACTTTGCTATTGCCAAAATGCATTTATGTATTAGAAGTTTTGGATAGATAAAAAAAAAAAAACAATGTTACCTTTAAAAATATACGTTTCATAAAATAAACGCCACACTACCGGACCATAACAGTTTTCTTAGTGGACTGTAGTAAGCTCTGATATTGCAGGTGGGTCTCTAACATATTTTTAAACATAAAATAGAAATTAAATTATTTATGTTTATAATTAAAAAGTAAAATAATTAAAATGTACACAGTTTTAACTTTTAAATAAATAACATGCTACATTTAAGTGAAGCGTCAATTTAAAACAACAACAATGATGCACACAGTATAAATAGTTTAAGGCGATTTTGGTCACAAACAGATTGCTTCTGTCTTTCCTTTTTATTTATTTATTTATTTTTTATTTTATTTTATTTATTTATTTATTTTATGAGAGTATTAGGTACAGTAGTGGTGAGCAGGGGGTGGTCCTGATACTCTACAGTTAAACACTTGTCCTGTAGGTGTAGCCTGTCTGGTTAGGCGTTCTTACGGGCAACTTCTCGTGGACTTGTTGCCAGCACGGAGCTCTCTACAGGCCAGAAACCAGACCGCGGAGACGAGGGAAAAGAAACTTACGTTGGACTAAAGTAAACTTCAGCGGACATATGAGAGTATTCGCGTGAATTAGAGCCGCCGACATGTTTACGCGCGGATCAAAGAAGCGACGCTCCAATCGCTCGGTAAGTTGCTCTCATGTCGTGGCATCCCGCTTTTAACCTAATCTAAAGGCATTTGGTCCTTTGCTAAAGTCTATCCTCAGTTCTTTGAATGAACACAGCGGACGTTTGTTGGACGGTTTAAAGGTCATTTTACATGCTGTGGTGATGATCGAAAGCTACTTTTGTGTCTCGCACTTATTTTACCTGAGGAGACTGTTTTCATCTCAAGTTAAAGGCACGGAATACACATTAAAACTTACACACCTTTATTTAGTTTTACTCGTATCAGTAGTGCGTTTGGGGTGCAGCACGTATAGTTATTAATCATTATTTTGCCCCTAACCATTAATAAGGCATGTTTTGTGATCTTGTTAACTATTGTATTGAAGGGGCGTGGCTTATTTGTGCCTACGTCACTCATACCTGTACAGGTGACGCCATCGTTTAAGGATAACGTTTCATATAAATGAGTATCATTGAGTATTATTGTGTCAGTTTATTACACTGAATTAATTTCACAAAACAAAACAAAGGAAAAAAAAACTACTTTATGTAAGTGTTAATGTTGTCTAAATTAATAAATGAGGTCTAATGCAAAATCATTTATTTTTGGTTAAAGTATAAAACAAAATATCTAATTTCAGAAAAATATCTACGTAAATGGCTACAAAAATGTTCGTTTATACAGTTAGCTCTGAAATGCACAGTACATCTGCATCAGTTATCATCCCAACTGAATGCTTTATATCACATTTTGTCTTGTGTGTATTTTCCTTCCTGAAGGAAGTGCTTTCTACTGAGGAAATATTCCTCAAATATCTCGAAAGGGAAGCCAGGGATGCAAGTGGACAAAAAGTAAACATTAGGGCATGTTTGTATTCACTGAAAATGTGAATTGGATTAGATAATTTTGAATGGATTAGAATGCAACAGGAAACTCTTTGTTCTGTAGTGTTTCTGTAATGTGTTGATTCAGATGTTTACCAGATGGTCTTAATCTTGTAGTCATGTGTATTAAAATGAAATGAATGGAGATCCTCATCTAATGTTATCCTTTCAATTTTGACCAGGAGTCACGGGCACGTATCTTATGAGAACGTATGAGAACAGACCTTTTGACTTTTAGATTTTGTCGAGAACCTCCTTGTAATTCGCCATACTAACTATTATTCAGAATGTCCTATTCAAGGCAGACTCTACTGTGATCCCAGCATGAGGAAACAATGATGGTGGGCCTCATAAAACTTTTAAAAAGTGTTTTTGAGCTTCTGACCTCTCATAACTGTTGTCATGGTCACAATCGAGAGGAAATTTCCCCTGAGGGTGTGGACAGGAAGACACCCCGAGGGCATCCTGTCTCACCGTCAGAGACTGGACACAAAGGTGACTAAGTCACCAGTTTTCTACATTAAACCTTCATGTCATAGTATGTTTATTCACATACATTGTACATGTCATAAATTCATTTCATTTTTGCTCTTTTTCACACTATCTTTATTATGCAAACATATCCACACAGTAATCTGCACAATAACCTATGACAGATAGCGCTGCTGCTAATATGATCACTGGTTAACAAGTCATTATTTTGTCTTCATGAAAGTAGTTTTTGTACTTTTGTTGTAATTTCTAACATTCTGTACTTCCTTTACATGCATTTTTATTTACATTAGTTTTTCTGCAAGTTTTTAACTTTTTATCATTTACTTTACTTACATTACCCATCTTACGTTCACTGCTTTCCTTTTTTAGGTTACTTATGTTATTTTTTTGTACTTTTGTCTGTTTCCTAATAGTATTTTTTGGAACTTTACATACTTGTGTTACTTTCAGCACATTTATTACTTGCATTACTTTTCTTTCTTTACTCGTTTGCTTTATTTGTTACTTTTATTACTTGCATTACTTATATTACTTTTGTTGTTTTCCTTACTTTACATCCTTGTTTTAATTTCAGCACATTTATTACTTGCATTACTTGTCTTTCTTTACTCATTTGCAGTACTTGTCACTTGTATTACTTGCATTATTTTCCTAAAGTTTCTTTTGTTTCTTTCCTTACTTTACATACTTGTTTTACTTTTAGCACTTTTATTACTTGCATTACTTGTCTTTTTATACTCATTGGTGTTACTTGTTACTTTTATTACTTGCATTACTATCCTTATATTACTTTTGTTGCTTTCCTTACTTTACAAACCTGTGTTACTTTCAGCTCTGTTATTACTTGCATTATTGTTTTTACTCATTTGCATCATTTGTTACTTTTATTACTTGCATTAACTTCCTTATATTACTTGTTACTTTCCTTACTTTACATACTTGTTTTACTTTCAGCACTTTTATTACTTGCATTACTTGTCTGTCTTTATTCATTTGTTACTTGTTACTTTTATTACTTGTATTACTTTCCTTATATTACTTGTTACTTTCCTTGCTTTACATACCTGTTACTTTCAGGTCTTTTATTATTTGCATTACTTTTCTTTCTTTACTTGTTTGCGTTACTTGATACTTTTATTGCTTGCATTACTTTTGTTACTTTGCATATGTGTTTTACTTTCAGCACTTTTTTACTTGCATTACTTTTTTTCTGTAAGTGTTTACATTACTTGTCACTTTTATTACTTGAATTACTTTCCTTATATTACTTTTGTTGCTTTCCTTACTTTACATACTTGTGTTACTTTCAGCACTTTTATTACTTGCATTACCTTCTTTACTCATTTGCATTACTTGTTACTTTTATTGCTTGCATTACTTTCCTTAAGTTACTATTGTTACTTTCCTTACTTTACATACTTTTAACAGTTTTGTTACTTGCTTTACATTTCTTATAGCCTACTACTTTCCTTTATATACTTACGTTACTTCTGTTACTTGTGTTAATTTTAATACTGTTGTTACGTGCTGTACATTTCTTTATAATAACTTTGAGATGCCCCAAAGCATTGGCCAATAATCGATATCAGTAAGTGAAAGCAATTTACCGGGCCACTGGTCTATTTGACCTAAATCACTGATAGTTCAATCCAGAGTTGCCAGGTCTGCAGTTTTTTCCTTGACCAAACAATATGTGCCTCCCATGCTTTGTTACTTCTGATAAGAAACAAAGCCTCAGCTTTCAATTTCTTTACATTTTATCACAAAATTCAAACAACAAATAGTGTTTTGGTGGTCTTAAGTCCGGGACACACCAAGGCGACTTCAAAGGACTAGCGGCGACAAAACCCAACGGTGTTCTTGCCTCGCGTTGGCAGCGTCTGGACCAAAAAGCTGCACTTGAACACACCGCACAGTCTACAACTGACTGCAAACTAACATGTACGTTCTGCGTTTGCGTGAGCGCAATTGATTGTCTTTATCAGCAGCTATCAATAGTATATATTCATCATTCAAAAGGAGAAAAACGAAACAAGGATATACGAGACAGACGAAGATATATGAAACGTAAACAAAGCAGTGCTTGCTTACCATTTTGAATATCAGTTATGTTGATAACTTCATTCATTTTAAGCAGCTCATGTTGTTATCAAAATATTTGCATATTGGAATTCTTGGGTAAGGTCACGTAACATTAGAACAGCCTTCTGTTTTTGCCGTCTTCATTTACTTACTCGTTTTCATCACTTTCGCTTTAATTCTCGAACACTGACCCCTTTGCTAAACTGAGCATCCAGTCATAGCTCTCTCTGGTGCCGACAGCCCCGATGCAGAATTAACATGTTGAATTGGGCAAACTTCTGCCGACGTTTGGAACACACTAAACAAACTAGCCCGACAGATGCGCACCGGCGGCCCAACTTTGGCCCAAGGCCAACTGTTGGCTTGGTGTGTCCTGGGCTTTAAATGTAGTGTGACAGATCGTCTTAGAGTTTTAGTTCAAGTGGCAACGGTAGCGCAAGTCTCTTGCACTTTAATACAAATTATAGTGAAAAATAAACTTCAGAAGATATGAAAGATAAAGTACAACTTATCAAAATGTATCATGCCTCATTTAATCACTCAATCTGTGTTTCACCCGAAAGAAGGACGTCACATGTTGCATTTATCTTTTATTACTTACATTATTTCTAACACTTTTGTTACTTTACATACTCGTGTTACTTGTGTTACTAGTGTTACTTGCATCATTTTTTTTGACAGTCAGTACTTGCTTTACTTTCCTTTATATTACTTTCATTACTTTCTTGTCATGCTTGTTACTTTTAGCACTTTTGTTACTCACATTACTTTGCTTACATTACTACTGTTACTTTTGTTACTTCCTTAATTTGTGCTCTTTTTAAGGCTGGTAAACGATTAATCGCGATTAATCGCATACAGAATAAAAGTTTGAGTTTGCCTAATATATGTGTGTGCACTGTGTGTAATTATTATTTATATATAAATACACACAAATTAATGTATATATTTAAGAGAAATATGTTATGTACAAAATATTTGTATTTATATTTAATGCAAATTCTATAAAAAATATAAATACACTGTGTGCAGAATTATTAGGCATGTTGATACTTGGTCTTATTTTTTTTCCAAACACTTTTTACCATTCCAAACCTAATCAGTCTTAATAACTACTATTAATTTTGTAATTTAATCATTTGGAAGGGGATATATAACTGTTCCGTGAAGGTGGAGAAGTGTAAAAATCCTTATATTCTGGTGAGCAGGAAATTATTAGCATGTATTTGTTTACAGCTAAAATGAGCAAAAGTGATTTACACAGACTGAAAAGTCCAAAATTATTAAATGCCATGAGAAGAATGGCAATTTACTAATGCATTACAAGAAAGATTTTGCAAGTTAAGGTTGGACATGGACAGTGAATTGCTTGTTGAGTCTGCATGAGTAGAAAAAAAAGGTGGAGAAGGAAAGATGCATGTTATACTGCAAAAGACTTAGGAATTAGGTGAAGAATTAGGTGTGACCCACAGGAACCGTTTCCAGTTCTCCAGGCACCATTTTCAGAACTGCAACCTACTGGATTCTTAAGAAGTGCAATGTGTCAGGTTCTCAGGACTTTGCTTGGTAAAAATCCTAAAAATGCCCTGATTAATAAGAATAAAGCTGACGTCTGTGTAATACATGAAGACAGTTTTTGTATATGCTTTAGAGGGACAGGTAAGTTGAGAGTGACTCTTGAAGGGACAATGCATACATCCTCTTGTCCTCTGATTCAAGAATTTATCTTTAAAATCTGAATAAGTTTTGGGAGTTATTTTAGTCTCTCTCAAGTCAGACTTTTCAGGATAGGAGCTCTTAACATGAACTCCCAAAATTTACTGCCAGATTTTGTAAGATAATTTTTGAATAGTAGGACAATTGGATGTGTGCATGTCCTTCAAGAGGTCACTTCTCAACTTATCTGTCTATAACGCTATAAAAAAAAAATGTCTTCATGTATTTCCACAGACGTCAGTTGTTATTCTGATTAAGTCAGGGGCTATTTTTTGGTTTTTTATCCAAGCAAAGTCTCTGGAACTGACACATTGCATTCTGAAGACTCCAGGTAGGTTGCAGTTCTGGTGAAAATGGTGGTGCTGGAGAATGGAAAGGTTCCTGATGGTGTCACACCTAATTTTCACCTTAATTCCTAATCTTTTGCAGTAAATGATCTTTTCTTTCACTGATTTTTCTGACCATGCTAGATCAAACAAGCATTTCACTGTCCATATGGTCAAGCCTTACTTTGCAAATTATTGTAATGCATTGTTATTGCATTCTTTCTCATGGGCATGTAATAATTTTGGACCTTTTTCTGTCTAGGTTAAATATCTTTTTTGAGTTCATTTTAGCTGTAAACGAAATACATGCTAAATAATTCTGCAGAACCTGAATATAAGGGGAGTTTTTCACTTCCAGCCTTCATGGACAATATATATCACTTACAAATGATTAAATAAAAAAATTATAGTAGTTATTAAGATGCTGTGGTTGGAATTGGTAAACTGTGTTAGGAAAAAAAATGTTGACCCAGGGGAATAATCATCATGCTAATATTCTGCAACAGCTGTACATATACTTGTAAATATTTCTTAAATACATGCATGAATGTGCTTGTATTTATATATACATAATAAATACACACAGTACACACACGTATATTAGGCAAACTCAAACTTTTTATTTTGTATGCGATTAATCACGATTAATAATTTACCAGCCCTAGTTCTTTTATTACTTTCAGTAATTGCATTTCTTTTGTCCTTTACCTTACCTATGTCACTTTTTGTACTTGGAAAAACTACAAACACTTTGAGGAATTCTGAGTCTGTGTAGCCCTGATAGGACAAAATAAAACAAATTGCTTTCCTTATGTTACTTTGATTACACTTTTCTTATTTGCATTTCTTTGGGTAATTGTGAACTTTCAAACTTTGCATGTTATAAGTTCTTGTACAAGTGATTTTTGCTTTAGATGACTTTTTTTGGACTGGGCCACAGTAACAAATGTTATAACGTTATAAATAAAACACAAATACAAAAACAAACAAAACAAATATGTTCTTGTCTTTTTCAAACTATATGTCGTCATATGCATATATATTATGCAGGCTTCAGTTTTTTTTCAATTCATAATAGTACATTAAATCAAATCCATGAACATTACCAGCTCTGGACCTGTATGGCAGGTTTTCTTCTTTATAAGCACACCAGTTTGATGCCTGTGAAAATGGTAGTTTTGTTTCTCACAGAACTCTTGGATAATTTACAGTTGTGTCTGCACAAGGGAGATTTTTTTTTTTTTTTTTTTCCCCACATACCTCCCCTTTCCTTCTTTCCTATTCATTCTTTTAAACAGGCTAATGCAATTAACTATTCAGGAAAGAAACAACACTCAAAGATCCTGTCCACTCTCTCTCTCTCTCTTTCTCAGTAGTGAATAGCAGTGCTCTGGTCTCGGTTCAGTGAAGTGTTGGAGTTCACCGATCTTACAGGCAGTGTTTGTTTTAGCACGCGTGTTTCCATAGATCTCTCGTTCCTGGCGACAAGAGGTCGCCGTCCGGCCGCAGTGTCTCTCCACACACTCGCTCATCCTGACTGGGCTTTTTACAGATGTTCTGTTGTAGTAGACAAGTGTTAGGGTTTCAAATTAGTTTTATTTAACAAAAGTGTATTGTTGTGTTTCATTGTCATGTTGTACTTACAAATGTTAAAAACTTGTTTTTAAGTTAAGTGCATTGTCTATTTTTGTGCAAACCTGTGCTTTACAGGTTTTCTTTCTCCTGAAAGAAAGCGTACTCAGCAAGTTGTGTCTTTGTACTGTGATGGTATGATATACACTATAAACTATACTATAAATATAAAATCCAACATGATAATACATGACATCTTTAAAAATTTAATTTCCACCTTTATGTAGCCTAGGTGAAGAAGAAAGAGCAGCTAGCATGCTAAGACTCATTTTTTCTCTTTGTCTTGTTTTCAAATTGATTATCACACTTTTACACACTTTCTCCTGGGTTCTCCCTCAGTATGTGTGAGAGATAAAACCAGGTGTTTTAGTTTTATGGCTGTTGTGTTGCCGTATATAGGCACGTCAAAGATTTCAAACACCCTAACTACGTCACTTGCAGGTTTTGAAGAACAAGTTCTCAGTTTTATTGCTTTATTTGTTGCCACAAACAAGCAGAAGACCTTGAGGCTAAACTAAGCCTGATCTGGAGTTGTACAGTAGAACCATCTAGACTTGTACTAAACACAAAGTTGCTCTTCAGCATTTTGGTGTTGCGTGTTTTGTTGGAGAAAATAGTGTTGCACTAGAAAAACAGACCTAGAAGAACAGAAAAATCTTATTTGGGATATTATGTGTGTTACCAACAAGTCACTTTAAAATAAGTTAAAGCAACTTGTCGGCAAAAACAACAAAATAGCTAAATACTGAAATACTAAAAATAACAATGCAATGCTAAAATTTTCACATAAAATTTGCAAGTAACATACTTTATTTGCTAAGATTCTCATATCGTCAGATCAATCAATTAATCAGTAAATAAATAACTTTTAAGCTACGTAACCGCTTTTCAAATGTAAGCGCCAAGAAAGTTTAATGGTGGTAACAATGTGTACTTGTACTATAGTTCACCTAAAAATCTCAGTATGTCTTTGAAATATCTTTAAAATATTCTTCAAAATATCTTATTTTAAGTTTCACAGATAAAAGGAAAGTCTACAGGTTTGGAACAAGATGAACAAGTACATGATGACAAAATGTTTCTTTTGGGGTGAACTATCCCTTTTACAACGCCTGAGTGAATAATTTTCCAGATTGTTAGTACGTTACAGGTCAGAACACACAGGTCAAAGGACAATGTCAGATGGGCGGATGTCCTGAGTCCAGGAATGTATTTATACTACACACCTGGATACTTAACAGCAAATTTAAATAATTATTACATTTTAAGTCTATTTGAAATTTGTTCTCTGTACACTCTGAACGGGTGTTTCCTCCGAGGAGGCAAGGGAGGCAGTTCCTACTCAAAATATTGGGTGATAGTACAAAAATAAAACAACGCCAATATTACAAAATATAATGGTTAAAAAGTGTATAAATCATTGTTTTTTTTTTTTTTGAAAAACAATTGTCCAACAGCTACATTAGCAGGTAAAGTTACATTGGGAGTCTGTGTCTTTCTCGCCCACTTGAGTCCGTTGAGTTTTAACACGCTCCATACAGAGTTTGGTGGGGGGTAATTGAGAATGAATGGGGGAAAGTCACGTGAGAGCAGACAATGCCTCCATAGTGATATGATTGGATATGACTGGTTATGATCAGCTGTGATTGGTTCGTGCGATAAATCCCGCCTCTTGTGTTCATGCGCATTCCGCAATCGCAAATCAGTCTGAATGAACCTGTATAAAAGCGTTAATTGGACAAATAATTTTAAAAAGCAGGTAAATGACTCAGTTTGATATCACCACTTTGTTACATCAAAATAAGACTTAAAATGACATGAAAACATGATCTGTGGGAGTTTTTAGTGAGTAATCAGCTTGGTGAAATTTAAAGTAAATCTCAGTGTCTGTGACCAATATTTACAGAGCTTTGAAGACTGATGATTAAATTCAAAAACAGTTTAAAGTTAATTATTAAAAAGAATAGCTGGAAAAAAGGAAATACTGAATAAATGTAAATGCTGCCTTGAGTTATTATTTTGGAATAAATGTAAAATGCTTAAAAACACTAACTTGATGAGATTCATACTTGGCTTTAATAAATAGAATACTGATTACATTGTTAATGTAAAAATATTTATATACTTCTTCTCCTTCTTCTTCTTCTTCTTCTGATAGTGTAGTAATGTTTATTTACCCAGAATATGTGACTTTTTTTGTTTTTTGTTTTTTTTTGGTTTTTTAAAAAGAATTTTTTCCTAATTTTCCTGCTTTCTCATTTCAGAACACCACCACACACCACTACTCTGAACTGTTAACTTTTACATGATATGACACATACAATATCATTACTTTTGTGTTGTTTGTTGAAGTACACTGTGTTTGTCTATTATTGTGATTTAGTCTACCTAGTCTCATGGCAAAAACGTACCTGGAAGCACTTTTTCACAAGACGCGTAATACGTATCAACAAGTACATATTAGTGTTGGGCGATTATGCTCAATTTTCATATCGTCCTATCGTCAGCCTGTGAGATCGCCGATACACGACATTATTGTGCTAATTTATTTAATTATTTACTTACTTAGTTTCATTGCCGGCAAATGAACCAACACCAGCATAAGGCTAAAAGCTGCCTAATGTTTTCAATATGACTTAATTTGTGTTTAACATGATAACAATTTAATAGAAACATTGTAAGTTACTAATGCTTACATTTCCTTAGTTATTCAAAAAGCAGCTACAGAAAATGAGCAAAGAACATTTAGCCTACGTTATCAAAGAACATCATTACTGACTAGCCTAGCCTAGCGCAAGTTTATGCACTTTAAAAAACACTCCCGGTACCATAAGTGAATACAATAGTTACATCACTGTATGATAAATACATTTCTTACCTCTTATTTACACTGCAAACATCTGCGGCGCGAAGGGAGGGTGTTCCCCCCAAAAAAGAGTTACCGTGCCTCCCTTTTCCATCCTCTCCCCTCCTTGCTAAACGGGATCAATATCAAAAGTAAAAGTAAAACTGGAAAAACAATGCGCATAAGACAGCAATTGCACGCTTTAGCGAGCATCAGCAACTGCACGCAATCACAGATTATATGCTTCCCACCGAAACACCCCCTCCCGCTCACCTTGATTTGTGCCTTTGTTTATACCAGCCACCTCGCGGCAAGTTTCTGAAGCGCCCTAGAAGCGGCTCTCTGCACTACATCGCTAAAGTTAGGCGCCTAGTCTATTTCTGACGGGTAATAATAATAATAATCATCTTGCTATTGTCAGTGGCATCAGCAACGGGTGATGTCTCTGACTCATCGATACACAATACTATCGTCTATCGGCACAACCCTAGTACATATCACTGCAGATTACAAAATAAATGAACACTAGAGGCAGTAAAACTCTGACACCTTTTATTCCTTTTTACACAAAGATGTAAGTTTTACAGAGTTTAGATTAATAAAGAATAATTTTCGCACAATTACTTGAAGAATATTATGTTGTGACTTCTACAAATCCTGTGTAACTACGGTTCGACAGAGCGGTTCAAATCTGCACACACGGAAGAGTCACATGGCACGCTTGCATCAACAAATGCGTTTTCATATTAGTTTTGCATTTGTCAACACTATCGGGTAGGTTTAGGGTTGGGTTTGGTGTAGGGCATATTTCCAACACGATAGAGCATTAACTTTTAGCAACAGTCCCCGGATATTTGAACTCTGAACCGCCGCAATACGTGCCTAAAGCAACGTAACAAAAACACAGCAATACCTACCCATATCAATGTAATAAATATGTGGATCCGTGTAAACGGCTAAACATGCTGTATTATTCTTGTTTACCAGTAGTTGGCGATGCCACTTTGTAAAGAAACACTATGCTCCTGCACACATTCATATAGACACGTAATACAGATGCGCATGATGCCACTGTTTTTACAAATTCAGAAACTATAATGGTGTGTGTGTGTGTATATATATATATATATATATATATATATATATATATATATATATATATATTAATTTATTTTTATATTTTTTTTTATTTTTTTTTTTTTTTGGTGAAAACTGTCGCATAAAAGCCCTCTTAGTTCACATCTCATTTTATTACCAGTTTGTTCAGAAGGTCTCTTTATAGGGATAGTTCACCCATAAATGAAAATTACCCCATGATTTACTCACCCTCAAGCCATCCTAGGTGTATATGACTTTCTTCTTTCAGACGGATACAACTGGTGGTATATTTAAAAAGGTCCTGGCTCTTCCAAGCTTCATAATGGCAGTGAATGGCTGTTGAGATTTTAATGTCCAATAAAGTGCAACCAGACCTCATAAAAAGTGCCCCACACGGCTCCAGGGGGTTAAAGCAGGCCTTCTGAAGTGAATTTATGTGTTTGTGTAAGAAAAATATCCATATTTAAAACTATAAACCGTAATTTCTAGCTTCCGCTAACTGTCGTAGGCGTGTTCACAAGAGAGTGTTGTTCCAGCGGATGACTCATAAGCTCCTGTAAAAATATGCTAAAGTTGCGCCAAAGCCATCCTCTCCCTTCCTTGTTAAACCTAATAGATTTCAAAAGCGAAAGTGAAACCGGTAAAACAGCGCGCATAAGAAAGCAACTGCACTCTTTCACGATTGTCAGCAACTGCACGCGATCACAGATTGGATGCTTTGATTCATTGTTCAGCAACTCTTGGTAAGAAATGGTGTATTTGTTCCATGTAAGTACAGTAAATGTACCGGTCCTCTCACACTCGCTCACGTTGCTTCTCCTCACTGTTTATTGCCATACGCAAAACAAAGACGTCTAGGCTCTGCCCCCTTCTGGAGCGTGGCGGTAAGTTGCAGCTTATTATCATGTGGGGAACACCAAGGGAACACCCCTAAAACAGCACTTTTTAGACCCACCCCAAAAATGACACTATTTAACACGTTATAATAAACAATCTGTATTGTATTTAGATTTTAAACTTCACAGGCACATTCAGGAGAGCCATAAGATTAATATTACATCAGTAACACTTCATTTTACGGTTTCTTAACTAGTTGATTATTAGCATGCATATTACTAGAATATTAGCAATTTATTAGTACTAATTAAGCACATATTAATGCCTTATTCTACACGACCTTATTCTACATCCCTAATCCTACTCTGTAACGATCATTTGTCCATACCCTAAAACAGTCCAAGAATCCCAGTGTGTTGATAAATCCAATGTGAGTGTCCACCAGTGTATATACAATCCACAGAAAGTGTAATCCAAAGTTGTTGATGGTGTCTGGAAAGGTGAACTCTAAAAACAGCAACTCCTCAATCCAGGTAAGTTGTGACTGATCCCAATTGTTTGACATGCTGCTCTTTATATAGCTCCTGCTTCCTGTCATGTGACTGGTCACATGACAGGCCAACCATACATTTCTTAAAGACATCCACACACTTAAAATTTTAAGAGGAATAAAATGGACTAAAAAACATGTAAAACACTTAAAACTCTATAATACATTAAATCATTGTAATAAATAGAGCGGTAAAACATGTCTTTTTATGTGACAGTGTCACAATACCTAAACTTAACAACTATCTTACTAACTATTAATTAGCAGCAAATTAGGAATTTGAGGCAACAGTTATATGTTAACAGTGAATAAGTCTTCCCTATTCTAAATTGTTACCATTACATCTTGTAAAAAGGGGCATAATAGGTGCCCTTTAACCCCTGGAGCTGTGTGGAGTACTTTTCATGAGGGATGGATGCTCTTTTCGAATTTCGACAAGCATTTACTGACATTATAAAGCTTGGAAGAGCCAGGACATTTATTAATATAACTCCAGTTTTTATTTTTGGGTGAACCATCCCTTTAATACAACTTGCTGTAAATAGGATGTAAATTATTAAATAATATTAACAATGTGTGTAATTGTGTCTTGCAGACAGAGGCTGAAGATCCAGACAGGGGGCAGCCGTGTATGCGATGTGGAGAACAGTGTCCTGGCTTCCGCATGCATGGATGGAGGTAAGACTGTGGCGATAAAACCAGAAAGAAACTTCCTTGTCTTCCCTTTTTATTTTTATATTATTTATTTATTTTTTGGTCAATTGAAATGAAAATGATGTGATCCAGATTCAAAGCAACACACTGGGTATGTGCGCCACAGTATCCAACCCTTGACTTACTTTTCAAGGACATTAATCCCAGCCCTGAGAATGTGCAGACAGAAACGTAACATCCTCAGACATAACATCTTGAATTATTGTTTTAGTTGTGCGTTTGTTTTGAAATTAAGTTGCGGAAAGGGAAAGAAGGGAAGATGGTGCTGATAAACTGCAGTCTGTCAGGAGCAGATATGCGTGTGCGGTGAGTGAGACCTGGGATTCTTGTGTGCAACGTGAGACGTCTAATCATATTTCCAGAGCAGGTAATGAGAGCCGCGCTGTGTTTACACTGGACACACTTCGCTGTTACACCATTAGATGAGCCATCAGATGAAGAATGAGGAGCTTTAGTGAAGCTTTAGTGTGTGTTTGTGTTCGCTGATCGCACGGTAATATTATGGGATTCTTGATTGTTATTTCTGGGAATAAGTTTATGACTCCAACATTATACACCTTTAAACAATCCAGATCATTTGGCATCGCTTGGCTGTTTAACAGACACTGTTCTCTTGTATTCACTTTCTCTTGTGACAGACTTGTGAATGAATAATATGGAAAACATTTTTTTTGTGAAATAACTAAAAAATTCTGAATTTTAAACAATTCAGTCTGTTTTACAACTATTATTTTATATTATATCACCGTAAAGTGCCTTTCAACCCTCACAATACTCAAAAATTTTGGTGTTAATTTCTCATACGCTTTATGTCATGTCATAAAATATAATATAACACACTCTTTCATAGTCATTTTTATGTTAAGTTATCATGTAAAAGACACCCTACAGTGATATTGACCAATATATATATATATATAGAGAGAGAGAGAGAGAGAAAATATAAGCACTTGACTGGTCCATTGAAAAACCCATCGACTGTAGATTTGTATATATATATATATATATATATATATATATATATATATATATATATATATATATATATATATATATATATATTATATTTCAGAGGCAGTTCAGAGCTGTAGATTATGTTTCCATCAGATTAATTTTAAATGTCAGGAATAAGAATCCAAAGGGCAGTTTGTGACGTTAATACGTGCCAGCTGTTGATCCTCCTTTTTGTGGGCATTATATTAAAAACACATCACGAATAGATCATGTGACTGCTGTAGTTTAGCTGCCTTGGATGTCTCTCTTATTCAGATTCACATGCCAATTTCTTTATCAGCTACTGCACTAATTTAATCTGGTTTATGCACCACTGTAAAAACAAACAAACAAACAAAAAAGCCCCTTTTCTTAAATAATTGTCTAGTAAATAGTAATTTGGACAAATGCATTTAAAAAGATCAAGAACTCTCATGAGATGACAGCTTAAGTCACACCAATGGTCTAAGAAAGCTTTTTCATTCGACATACAGTAATCGTGATCACATAACCAACCAAATACCACTGACCTTGTCTAAATGGCATACATTTTTGAGAGGTTTTATTTTTGCGTGACACTACATCCACACCAATAAGTGTCAGTATGCAGAATCGGCCACTGTTGCATCGGCCAGCACAACATAAAACATAACAACTGTCTTACACGCCTTAAAAATAGATTGGACTGAAAGCTCCAGTGTATGTCCTCCGAGTTTGGGTCATATTTTGAACACTTGTTTAAACACACACACACACGCACACACACACACACACACCTCAGAAACACTTACCTTCAACTGCCAGCCAGTGTGTGAAGAAGCCAGACAATGACCTGGAACAAATGGTAAAGGACATGAGGCATTCCAGTGAGTTCAAAGGTGTGGGTGTGTGTGTGTGTGTGTGTGTGTGTGTGTGTGTGTGTGTGTGTGTGTGTGTGTTTTACATAGCTATCGTTGGAGGGAAAATTGTTGAATTGTAACTTGCATTCAGGGTTGGAAAATCTGATAACATTTTCAAAATTAAAAATGGTTTATGAATAAAATATAGATAGATATATAGATATAGATATAGATAGATATAAATAGATAGATAGATATAGATATATAGATATAGTTATAGATATAGATGGATGGATGGATGGATAGATAGATATTAGATGAAAGTCTTATTTAAACAAAATAAATTAGAATAAATTAAAAAAAAGTTTAAGGACTAAAAATACTAAAATGGAAATAAAAATAAATTAAAGCTAAACAGAATTGTTTTGAAAATGAGTAAATAAACCCCCCAAAAATACATAGCAAAGTCACTTTAAACTGAAAAATAAAAAATATTAAAATAACAGACAGTTCGCTATAGTTCGCTAATAAAAATAGTCATTCATTGTTTTTATTATTTTTTTTTCAAGTTTATAGTGCATTGACTATTGTTAACAAACACAACTTGCATTAATACATGCTGAAATTAACATTAACTAAGATTAATAAATGCTGTAGAAGTATTGTCCATTTTTAGTTCATATTAACTAATGTTAACTAATGAACCTTTTTGTAAAGTATTACCATGAATACTAATAGTGCATATAAATAATACAAAAATAACAGTGGTTTGGAGTAGCATTAGTCTGACTTCTTTATATTTACATAAATTAGCATGCAGTCTATGGGATGTCCTTATTTAGGCCCTGATTTATGGTTTTATGTATAAAAATACACAATAGCATGTGTATTATAATGATACAGTCTTTGTGGTTTTGTGTCATCCAGATGCAAAAAAAAAAAAAAAAAAAATGCAAGTTTGCTAAATGAATATATAATTTCAGATGTAATTTGTAACTACATTAAATGTAACTACAGTGAAATCAGCAATTTGGGGTTTAAAATTCAGATTTCTTTTCGAGGCAAAACTGTGCTGGAATGTCTTTAATATGTTAATACTTGCCTAGTTTCTTTTCACTGAACTACAATATTGCCCTACATTTTCTTGTTTGAGGACGCCATAGTAAATAAATATTGGCTTACTATATAAATACACATGCCTCTTTTAAGCAGATGT
Source organism: Cirrhinus mrigala (assembly GCA_036247105.1). Lineage (NCBI taxonomy): Eukaryota > Metazoa > Chordata > Actinopteri > Cypriniformes > Cyprinidae > Cirrhinus > Cirrhinus mrigala. Next base: position 14,467,809 of record CM070014.1, on the reverse strand, counting down.
ATCAGGACCTTATACTGCTAGGTAAATGAATGTGTGTACATGAATTCTGTTCTCACCTTAAAGTAGTGGGGTGACATTAGATTTTGGCATTATTGGCCTCTTTTACTCCCCTGTGTGTCTAAATTAACAGAGCAGAAACTAGCCATAAATCTTATTAGATTTAAGGCCTGTGCTGCTGTTCAGAGTCATACATCAACATCAGGCGAAATCTAATCTGCTGCTCATTCTTCACTGTTCACATACTACAAACTAATCCAGAGAACAATCTCATCTATGAAACAACATGGCTTTAATCTGACTATGGATTTAATCTTTGTGAAGTATTCACATAGTGTCTTAAACATCATGTGGAAATCAACATTTGTTGCAGTGACGTTACAGTCCACCACTGCTGTTTCTTTTTTTCATATTCTACCCGTTCTGCCTCGTTTCTTTTCTTCACAGACTCTTTCTCCCATGTCCACCCGTCTGGCCCCCTATTTTGTGTCTTAATCCGTCCTGTCAGACTAATAAGATTAGTCCTTTCAGGTCCTTCTGCTGCCAGACTGCAGGAATAGAGCCATCAGACTCCCACACTTCCCTTTCTTTCTGAAGAGTTTCCCTCTTCTGTCTCACTGCATCTTATTTTAGCCATTGACTCTCATTCACTCATTCTCATTTCCCTTCAATCATGTCGCACTTTTTTTCTTTTTTTATGTTTGGATCAGTATGGGGAAGAACTATCTAAATGCAGCAATGCTGCTTACTGTACAAGCAATATTTATCAGTAGTGTGAGAGTAGTTCAGCTGTTTTCAGACTAGATAAAGTTTCCAACTTTTTTTTTAAGGTTATTCAGATTCAAGTTTGAATTTGGTTTTTATTTTTATTCACTACATTTCGACAGTTTGTGGTTAGTAAGATTTGTTAATGGTTGTTATCACTCAGGCTGAATTTATTTGATGACATTTCTGTTGTAATGTATTTAAGTTGGCTTGAGAAAGCCAACTTACTGATCTGCTATTTAAGATTATTATTATTCTTCTTCTGAGCCAAATTTTGGTATCTATCTCCTCCTAGAGCTTTCAAGCTAGAACCACCAAACTCAGCCCAGACCTTCAGACTGGTCTGACTCTGTGTGCTATATCTTTTCAGACTGATCCGGCTTACAGTTTTCGTAAACCAGACTATCAAAACCACCAAAAATCCCATAGACTTACATTGACGGAATGTTCAAATGAGCCAGCACTCTTCAACACTTCCCAGAATCCCTTGAGGCTCAATCAGTATTCCCTTCTATGTACTATTTCTAATCAATTTAGACTCATTTAAGCTTCCACTCTAATATTTCTAATATTTCTAATCTATCTAGCTATCTAAATCATACTAGCAACATGTTAATCATGCTACAAACATATTATTAACTTGATGTTAACAACATGCTAGTAACATGCTAATCATGCTAACAACATACTAGTAACTTGCTAATCATGCCAACAACATACTAGTAATTTGCTAATCATGTTAACATGCTAGTAACATGCTAATCATGCTAACAACATGCTAGTAACTTGCTAATCATGATAGAAACATGTTAGCAACGTGCTAGTAACATGCTAATCATCCTAACAACATGGTAGGAACTTGCTAACCATGCTAGCAACATGTTAGTAACATGATAATCATGTTAGAAACATGCTAACAACATGCTAGTAACTTGGTAATCCTGCTAGCAACGTGCTAGTTACATGCTAATAATATTGTAAGCATGCTAACAACATGCTAGTAATATGCTAATCATGGTAACAACATGCTAGTAACTTGGTAATTATGCTAGCAACGTGCTAGTTCCATGCTAATCATACTGTAAACATGCTAACAACATGCTAGTAACTTGCTAATCATGCTAGCAACGTGCTAATCATGTTAGAAACATGCTAACATGTTATTAACATGCTAATCGTGTCAGCAACATGCTAGTTACATGCTAATCATACTAGAAACATGGTAACAACATGTTAATAACATGCTAATCATGCTAGCAAAATGGTAGAAACTTGCTAATCGTGCTAGCAGCATGCTAATCATGTTAGAAACATGCTAACATGCTAGTAACTTGTTAATCATGATAGCAACATGCTAATCATGATAGCAACATGCTCGTAACATGCTAATCATAATAGGAAAATGTTAGCAACGTGCTAGTAACATGCTAATCGTGCTAACATGCTAGTAACTTAGTAATCATGCTAGCAACATGGTAGTTACATGCTAATCATACTGTAAACATGCTAACAACATGCTAGTAGCATGCTAATAATGCTAGAAACGTGTTAACAACAAGCTAGTAACATGTTAGCCATGTGCGAAACATGCTAGTAACTTGCTAATCATGCTAACAACATTCTAGTAACTTGCAAATTATGGTAACAACATGCTAATCATGGTAACAACATTGTAATCAGCCTATAAAAATACAAACAACAAGCTAATCATGCTAATACATGTTAAGAACATGTTAAATCATGTAAGCAATGTGTTAGATCATGCTAGCTGCCTTCATACTTTTACAACTGCTTCAAACTTCCAGGCTAGGCTTTCTCAAGCCAACTTAAAGTTTGTTCTCAAACTTTACTCATCTAGTTTAAAATGTAATTTATTCCTGTGATCAAAGCTGAATTTTCAGCATCATTACTCCAGTCTTCAGTGTCACATGATCCTACAGAAATCTTTCTAATATACTGATTTGCTGCTCAAGAAACATTTGCTATTATTATAAATGCTAAAAACAGCTCTGCTTAATATTTGTGTGGACACTGTGTTGAAACAGAAGGTTGAAGGCCGGAGAAATACAGCATTGGGTATAGCTTACTGCTGTATAGGGTGGCTTGACTGTAGTTAAACTACTTTAAATTATATAGCTTGTAGCTCAGAAAGGTACAGTTTCAGGGTCCTCAACAGATATTCATATATAAAATCTGATGTTTATCTGATGTTTATCTGGCTTTATAAAATTTTTGAGTGCACATGCATACACATTCAGTGCTTCAGGCAAAACACAACACTCACTGAATGACAGGATAACATCACATGCTGACAAGAAATGCATTTCTGAGACAGCAGAGGTGATGTTTTTGACACTAGAGCCGGAGGCGATATGCTTGGTTTGAGCGCTGTTTATTTGCCTTTTAATGATATTATCTAGCAGACAGTAGCATTTCATTTTAATAAACTGCTTGTTTGGTTTGTTCCACTGAACTGGTAGAAGTAGCCTAGTCCTATATTAAATATTTATTTTTATATATATATTGGGGGTGTAACGATACATGTATTTGTACCGAACTGTCATGGTACGGGCATCTCGGTTCCGTGCATGAGGACTTATGACGAATACAGGCAATTCACCCTCAATCCAGAAGGGGGCCCCCACAGTAATGCAACCGCTGTCAGAAGAACAGCAAATGCCAGGAGTTGCACATTTGCTTTAAAGGCTTGCGCACTCAACTGTCTGCGAAATGGAGCTTTGTGCTCGTGTATCCTACCTCTCTCATTCGGCACAAATCCGAATATTCCATAATATTTCCATATTTGCCATGCATCCAAATGCTAAACTATTATTTATTATGTAAATTATAGACTTTGTACTTCAGTCGCGTTCTAACGATGACACAGTGAGGCGGGCGCGCTGATGTTTGGTTCACTGTGTTTTATTTTGATAAAGTACCAACTGCGCTGTCAAGTTAGCAATGCTAGAAGCCTGGAACTGATATGTTTCGTGTTTGTGTGCGCCGGCGCGATTACTTCAACTTTCCTTATACCAGCAAAATCAACTTAAAAAAACAAAAAAATAGAATGTCGCTTTTTGCCATTTGAGTTTCTCTCTCTCTCTCTCTCTCTCTCTCTCTCCCTCTATATATATATATATATATATATATATATATATATATATATATATATATATAATATATATACTGATTTTTGGTTAACCAGTATGGATTTTTTGGTGGCCAATTCTGATATCTTAGAGAGCAGGGTGTCTGTTGACCAATATAAAAAAAAGTAATCAGTATAAATGTGAACAAAAAAAATTATAACAAATTAAGAATGTTAAAAATATATAAAAAAAAAAAAAGGGAAGTAAACACTAACCAATAGTGCGCTCTGTAATCTGGTAAGTCTTAGTGGTGTCAAAATAAAAGTCCCACTTACAACACTTATCGGCCAAAGAAAAACATATCGGGCAGTGCTGATAATCAAAAAATTGGCAAATATGTGACCCTGGACCACAAAACCAGTCTTAAGTGACACAGGTATATTTGTAGCAATAGCCAACAATACATTGTATGGGTCAAAATTATCGATTTTTCTTTCATGCCAAAAATCATTAGGATATTAAGTAAAGATCATGTTCCATGAAGATTTTTTGTAAATTTCCTACTGTAAATATATCAAAACTTAATTTTTCTGCTTCATTTGGACAACTTTAAAGGACATTTTTCTCAGTATTTTGCTTTTTTTTGCACCCTCAGATTGCAGATTGTCAAATAGTTATCCTATCCTAACAAACCATTATATATATATATATATATATATATATACATATACACATGTGTGTGTGTATTTTTTTTATATATTTATTTATATATTTCCACTTTCAAATGATGTATATATCTCCATTTAAAAAAAAAAAAAAATTACCCTTATGAGTGGTTTTGTGGTCCAGGATCACATATTGTCCGACCTGTAAGCATTGATGATAAATCAGTCAACTACTAAAACTAATAATATAATATATGTATGTATGTTTTTGGTAATTGTGTCATACTTACCAGTCACTCTGGTGTGTGATCCAGTTATTTTAGAGTGAATGACACACTCTTGTTGAATTAAAACATTATAGTTTTATGTATCTGATATCAAAAAATAAAACATAAGTTCTTGCAACAATTTGGGATTCACCAGCAACTGTGGGTAGTGGAGGGAAATGTAAATTTCCAGCCCTAAATTTATTAGCGTGAACTAAAATGGCTTCATTGCATTACATACAGGGCTAAATTTTATTAAAAAAACCACCAAAACTTCATATGTATGTGACTTAATTAGGTGTGATTTAGCTTGAAGGAATTAGCTTTATGTGTGCCAGGATGATGAAATGTCTGTGAATAGATTGGTCCCAGAAAGCATGCCAGCTGAGCACAAGCAGACAGCCAGAGAAAGGGAGAGCGCCAGAGAGAACATCCGTCATGTCATGCGTGTCTGCCGGAGTACAAATTTAGATGCTATCCAAAACAGTTGTCATGGAGGTCGTCCAGCTCTTGTGAGAATTTGATTGCATTACTAGTGAGCTCCTGGTTGTGATAAGAGAGTCTGGCAGGATTGTACTAGTTGAATTACCAGTGGAGAGTGGGGCAGCGATTACTCAACCGCTAATTGGTGCTATCGTGACACCCGCACCAGAAAGTGTCAATCTGTCACTGAAACCATATCCCTCCATTACTCATCTTCAAGTATGCAACTCTTTAGTGCATAACGCTATTTATACTGCATTATTGTTATTTTTCTTTTTGTACTTCGAAAGACTGACTCTAGGTGACAAAGGAAAATCGCATCTCAGTACAGAGTGCATTAGTGCTCGCCCACTTTTTCAGTGCTGCCGGTTCCAGTATATTTCCATTCACACAGGGATTGCAAAACATTTTTAGTTAAAGTGTTATAAGCCATGAATCAAACCAATTAGCTACAAGGAGAATCAAAACATTACCAACCTTGATTTGAAGCAAAAAAAAAAAAAAAAAAAAGGATTTGAAAATTGGACGAAAGGAATAAAGTACAAAGGTAATGAGGGAAAGAACTACAATCACGCAGAGCATTGCAAATGACAGTGAATAAAAAATGGAGAAAAATAAAACTGCTAATTTAATTTGTTAATTGTATCTATAGAAAGAAAGTATTTTAAGTTCATTGCAAAATATACATTTTCATGGGAGTGGGTGGGGCTAAAGACCTATTTTGCCATGCATATAGTCACATATAGTCACAAAAAGCATTTTTGTTGCTTCAGAATATAACAGTTGAACCACTGTAGAAACATTGAGTACTTCCATAATGTTTTCTCTGCCTTTCTGGGCCTTGAAAGTTGCCTAGGCTGTCAGTGGAGGGACAGAAACCTCTCGCATTTCATTTACAATATCTGTAATTGTGTTTCGAGGATAAATGAAAGTCTTAGGGGATTGGAACAACTTGAGCGTAAGTAAATAATGACAGAAATTTTATTTTTGGGTAAACTATCCCTTTAAGACTCAAAACTGTCTGTTTTATAAAAGATCTTTTACATGTTATGTTTTGACTTGACTGGGACCACATCAAAGATTGACAAGAATGAAGAGACTGACGAACGTGCTGACAGAAGCCTTGTTATGATTGATTGACAAGCTTATCAAAACGTAACCCATAAGTCGTTTGGCTTCAGCAGCAGTCTTCTTAATGAATTGTACATTTTCTGAAGAAAATATGAGTGCCACAGCAATATAGACCTTAGTCAGGGTAACATTGAGCTTAATTTTTGGTCAGGAATGAAAACGAGGCTGTGAAGCATGAAAGCACAGTGTGTACAGAGGATTGTACTGTTGTTTAACAGCATGCCGATTGTTCAGGTGACAAACAACTTTCCAAAAGACTTTCATTAGACAAAAACTCCATGAAAGTTCAAAATTACTTATACAGTGCCTGCTATTTACAAAGTCAAAAGTTTACCTAAACCTTGCGGAATCTGCAAAATGTTAATTATTTTACCAAAATAAGAGGGATCATACAAAATGCATGTTATTTTTTTTTTATTTAGTACTGACATGAATAAGCAACACGACATGCAGGGTCTTCCATTGCTTTAAATAAGAAACCTTTGGTGTCAATATGCTGATGCGAAAGGTATTGGGAATTTTATTGTCATGATTAATTTTGCCATTATTGTGTTGATTTTTCAATGTAAACAGTCAAAACAATTTTTGCATTAAACCATTTACACATTTATGAGCACGTAACCCAACCCCTGCCACTAAACCTAACCATTTGTCAATATAAAAAACAGGATATAACAGGCAGTTTTTCTTTAGAAAAATCCTTCAGGTCCCACAAATTCTTTAGATTTTCAGCATTTTTGTGAATTTGAACCCTTTACAACAATGACTGTATGATTTGAGGTCCATCTTTTCACACTGTGGACAACTAAAGCACTTATATGCAACTATTACGATGCATTAAGAGCTGGGGGGGGTTAAAACTTTTTGAATTTAAAGATCAGGGTAAATTTAACTTATTTTGTGTTCTGGGAAACATGTAAGTATCTTCTGTAACTTCCCAAGGGCAGTACTAAATTAAAAAAAATATATAATATTTAGGCAAAATAAGAAAAATGTACACATCTTGATTCTGTTCAAAAGTTTTCACCCCCTGGCTTTTAATGCATTGTTTTTTCCTTCTGGAGCATCAGTGAGCGTTTGAACCTTTTGTAATAGTTGCATATGAGCCCCTCAGTTGTCCTTAGTGTGAAAAGATGGATCTCAAAATCATACAGTCATTGTTGGAGAGGGTACAAATACACAAAAATGCTGAAAAACCAAAGAATTTGTGGGACCTGAACGATTTTCCTGAAGAATAGCGGGCAGTTTAATGATTCAAGACAAACAAGAGACTGTCTGTTACGGTGTTGCTGGTGCTGGATGGAAGACAGGATACAACGTACGACACAAATCTTATTTTAATTACTTCCAAGAGGAACAGGCAGGAACACAGAGCGATATCCACACACACTGAAGACACTAATCAACAATAAAGACCGACAAGGGGAGTGAGGCACAAAGAGCACTATATACACAGAAACAGGGGAGTGGCTACAAACGAGATAACGAGGGGAAGTCCAAATATGGTTAAGACTAAACCAAACTAATACAAAACCAAAAAAGGGGGGAAACAAGGACTAAACCAAATGAGCTAGAAACACAGGGGGAAAAAACACAAGGAGACATGTAACATTACACCCCCCTCCCGGTAGGTGCGTCCCGCACCGTAACAATACAACTGGGGAGGGAGGGCGCCCTGGAGGCTGATGCGGGACAGGAACATAGTAACCAGGGAAAGCCTCCAGGGCGGATCAGGGAGCCATGGCGGATCAGGGAGTTCAGGAGGCCATGGCCGGACAGACAGTTCAGGAGGCCATGGCTGAACAGGGGAGTAGCCCTCCCCCAAAATTTTCTTGGGGGAATTTACCGTTCTGCCAGCCCTAGGGAGCGCTGGATGAGGTGCTGGCTCAGGAGGGCGCGCAGGAGGACGCACTGAAGGAGGAGCCGACTCTGGAGGGCGCGCTGGACAGAGCTCCGGCTCTGGAGGGCGAGCTGGACAGAGCTCTGGCTCTGGGGTGCGCGCTGGAGGCATCTCGGGCTCTGGTGTGTGCTCTGGAACTTGTCTTGGCTCATGAGACGCACCAGGAACTTGACTTGACTCAGGAGATGTAGCCGTGACGTGACTTGACTCAGCCGTGACGTGACTTGACTCAGTCGACGCAGCTGCAGTGTGACTTGGCTCAGGAACCGCAGCTGTAACTTGACCTGACTCGGAAACTTGACTTGATTCAGGAGAAGCAGCTGCAACTTGACTTGATTCAGTAGCTGCAACTTGACTTGACTCGGGGAACACAGCTGCAACTTGACTTGACTCAGGAACTATAGCCGTAGCTTGACTTGGCTCAGGAAGGTTGGGTGGAACCAGCGGAGGCTTAGGAAGACTGGGCGGAACCAGCGGAGGCTCAGGAAGGCTGGGCGGAACCAGCGGAGGCTCAGGAAGGCTGGGCGGAACCAGCGGAGGCTCAGGAAGGCTGGGCGGAACCAGCGGAGGCTCAGGAAGGCTGGGCGGAACCAGCGGAGGCTCAGGAAGGCTGGGCGGAACCAGCGGAGGCTCAGGAAGGCTGGGCGGAACCAGCGGAGGCTCAGGAAGACTGGGCGAAACTAGCGGAGGCTCAGGAAGGCTGGGCGGAACCAGCGGAGGCTCAGGAAGGCTGGGCGGAACCAGCGGAGGCTCAGGAGAATCAGGGGAGATAATAGGAGCCGTGAACTCCATTGGGATTGCCCTGTCCATAATGTTCATTCCAGTTATCATGACTGGGGACTCAGGCTTGGCGGCCATCTTGGCTGGGGACTCAGGCTTGGCGGCCATCTGGCCGGGCTCAGGAACGGAGGCCATCTTGGCCGGGGGCTCAGGAACGGAGGCCATCTTGGCCGGGGGCTCAGGAACGGAGGCCATCTTACGTGCAGATTCTGGCGTGGCGGCCATCTTGCGTGCAGGCTCTGGCGTGGCGGCTGCCATCTTGCGTGCAGGCTCTGGCGTGGCGGCGGCCTGAGGTGCTGGGCTGAGGACCATCGTGGAACTAAGGTCGACTTGGGGACACGCAGGAGACAAGGAGGGTGTGAGGTCGCTGGAGTGATATGCGGAGGGCTCTGGCTGTTGGTGAGGTGGGGCGACTACATGTTTCCAGATGGGAGGAGGATTACCATCCTCCACCATGACTTGGAACGAGGAACCACATAAATCAAGAACAAAATTTATAAAGTCTGCTACAGGACGGTAGCAATCATTAGGACTAATCAATTGAAACAAACTATCATCTCTGAGTCCCATCTGGAAACATGCGTTAACCATCTTGTCACTCCATCTCACCAGATGGTAAACACTCAAAAACTCCTCCACATATTCCTCCAGCGAACGCTCACCTTGTTGCAGGTTTAGGAGGAGGTCATCAGCCCAGATCATCCTTTGTTTTTGGTCAGTCTTTTCTGTTACGTAGTGTTGCTGGTGCTGGATGGAAGACAGGATACAACGTATGACACAAATCTTATTTTAATTACTTCCAAGAGGAACAGGCAGGAACACAGAGCGATATCCACACACACTGAAGACACTAATCAACAATAAAGACCAACAAGGGGAGTGAGGCACAAAGAACACTATATACACAGAAACAGGGGAGTGGCTACAAACGAGATAACGAGGGGGAGTCCAAATATGGTTAAGACTAAACCAAACTAATACAAAACCAAAAAAGAGGGGAAACAAGGACTAAACCAAATGAGCTAGAAACACAGGGGGAAAAAACACAAGGAGACATGTAACACTGTCTACTATTACTACTATCAAACTATCACTAAAAAAAAAAAATAAAAAAAAAAAAACAGTTGTAGATCATTCAGGTAACAACACAATGTTAAGAATCAAGTGTATGTAAACTTTTGAACAGGGTAATTTTTTTATATTCAACTATTATTTTCTCTTCTCCTATTATTAAACGTCTTTTATGTGAAATATCTTATCGTGGTCAGTACTAAACAAAAAATAACATGCATTTTGTATGACCCCTCTTATTTTGGTAAAATAATTAACATGCACACAATTTTAACTTTGCAATTGTAGGCCTTTTTAATTGTACATTTTTTTTCAGCAGGGATATGTGGCATAATGCTGATTATCACAAAAATAGTTTTGACTCTTTTTTTTTTTTTTTTTTTTCTTAAAAAAAAAAAAGCAAGGTTGCAGTGAGTCACAATGGCCGGGAATGGCGCCAATTTAGTATTTTAATGTTTTTGAATTTGCCTCACTGCAAGTCAGACCTCCAACACTGTCCAGCTTACATTAAACCTGGAATATTCTTTTAAGATGAAAGAGGCAAAAAGAGAGGCAACTTCATGCTCTACATCCTTATAATCACATGAGCTGTTATAGATGAGAACATGTTTGAAAAATGAAATCTGAAACATGTTGTTGGTGAGGGAGGAGCAGAGGGGAGGGATTGTGCAGGAAGCCACCTATTGTTTGGGTCCTGTGTTGGCTTCAGCGGCCTGAGGGGGGAGAATCAGAGAAGCAGAGAGGACTGTCATTTGACTCGGCTCAAGTGGCTGACGTTTTGTTCACTACCAGGTCATTGAAGAATGGCTAACTTGCTTAAACCACCTTAAGTTTGAACGATTCGATATACGACAGCTCTTAAAACCGAGTTGGAAATGGATTTTGCCGTGTCATTGACTACGCTGTGATGAAGGTAATATACTCTGGATACTGATCACTTGATGTTCGGTTACCTAGAATATGATCTTGTTAAGCATATCAATTTAGTTTTGTGTTTGAACTCTACTTGACAGGAAGTTTGTTCAGTTTTTGACAGTCATAACAACAATAGCGATCATAATGATGATATATTGGCTGTAGTTTGGCAGAAGCATGTGTTATGGGCTTGTGGGAGTTTGTTGATTAATTAGAGTATTTATTCTGTTGTAAATAATGTCTCAAAATTTAAAAATACCCCCCTCAGATTTTTCAGACAAAGCTTATGAATGCAGAAATGCAGCTTTGTAATGAAGTTTGTATGATTACTATACTGTGGAGGAAAAAAGTTTCTAAAAATGGCAGATATAGTCATTCACATTGTCATTCCAGTGAATTTCTTGTTGCTTAAATACTGTACTGAAGGAAAAAAAAAAATGTCCAAAAGTGGCATATATTGTAATTCTTATTCAATTTCTTTCCAGATCATTTGCTTTAAACTGAAATTGTGGAAAAGGAGTTATTATGAAAACTCTGCCTTTTCCCATATCTTTCCTATACAATGATTGATTATTATTTTCTGTTAAGTTTGATTGCAATTTTGCTGGGTTTATTGAAAAAAGGAGGTTGGGATTTGAACCTGGATCCATAAGCTTAGTATAAAAGTCAAATCAGTAGACTATCATATCTTAAACATTAAAATCAAACCATTATGTCATTTAAAATGTTAACTTGATTGATTACGTTTTTGGTTATTGTTGTTGTTTTAAGTCTTGCCTAGGGCTGCGAGTGAGCCACTGTTTAATAAGTTTAATTCAGCAGTGACTACTGCATGCCCAGGGTGTCAAACTGAATGAGGTAAATTGTAAACATGGAGTCACCATTTAATTATTGCCGTAAAGATTTGGCAGCATATCTGATTTATACATGATTTATTAGCAGTGGTTTTGGTGCAATACAGCACCAAACCTTAATTTCTTAATAGTCTTGTATAAGAGTCTTAGTATAATCTAATTCTCAGTAGTTTTATGTTTAGGCTTTTAGGATTTTTCCCCCAAAACAGAGGTATCAAACAACTATTGAACTCTGTATTAAAATTGTTTAAGGTTAGGTAAAATAATAATTGGTTTAAAATTAAAATGGATTAATTTTTCCACTTTTTTGCTGTGGGATTCTTTGTGAACTTTCTTGAGCAATGACATGAAAAATAGTGTGAATCATTGTTTTGAAATGATTCATTAAACCACCTCACAGTTTTTTCTGCTGTACAAACTGTATTTTTTATCCCCTTACTCTAAACCTACTCCTTACACAAAACTTTCTGCTATTTTAGATTTTCACAACACTATGATTTATAAGCTTGTTTCCTCATGGAGACCAAAAAAATGTTTAGGTTAAAAGGTTGAAATTTACTCAGTATTCTCTGTATTTTTCCTCTTCTCTAGTTTTGCTTCCAACTAGCTGTCTAATAGACTTGACATTGTATATTGTTGGCTATTTTATGGTTGTCCTTCTTTTGTAAGTTGCTGTGAATAAAACAATCTGCTGAATGCATAATTAATTTGCATAGATGAATTGAATAGCAATTACAGACAGTCTGTTGATGTATGTTGTGAGCCGTGAAACTAGCCTGTTGGCCTGATCGACTTACCAGAAAAAAAAAACAACAACAACAACACCAAAAAAAACACAATATTGGTTAATTTTGTATCAGCAACCAAATACTGGATATATCAGAAGTAATCAAATATTACTCATACAAGATTATCATGTGCAGCCATAGCATCTGCATTTCTTGGCAGCATCTGGCAGCAGATTGGATGTTGATCTTTGGTCAGGTTGGCTTTTGCCAACAGAGCTTAACCAGCATGGGTGAACCTGTTGACCAGTGCTTATGGCTGAGCTTTAATGTTTCCACATTGTTTTTGTAGTGTGTTAATCTGTGTTTGTCCATTTCTGGGAACAATAGGACATTTATGTAAGCTTTCCTGTAAGCTTTTATTGAGAGATTGTGTGGAGTTGTATGAATATTAGTTATTATTCTGGAAGATTTATGTCAAGTATTTACTTAGTGGTTTGCAACATAGATGCACGAAAGTTTAACAACTTTTGGATTAGATTTAATCTTGATTTTACAGGAGCAACATTTTACAATTTCACAAGGGTCTTGTTTTTGTTTTTTGTTTTTTTCCTCAGAGTTGAACTACGTTTTTACTTGATTGCCTTTTAAAAATATGTCACTCATGATGGAAAAACTGTCTAAAAAGTCTGTTGAGAAACACTGCAAAATATATCAGGCTTATAATGTGTTTAAATGGACCTTATTTGTTTTTGCAAAGTATTGGTGTGTTCATATAATAACGTAACAGTTATTTAATTATCATATCATGCTAATGAATTGTATTCATTATCTTTAATATACAAAATGCATCACATATATATATTGTACACGTCCATTCAAAAGTTTATGGACAGTAAGATTTTATTTATTTATTTATTTATTTATTTTTTTAGTAAAGTAATACTTTTATTTAGTAAATAAATAATAAATTGAGCGAAAGTGACAGGAAAGACATTTATAATGTTACAAAAAAATCTTTTTTCAAATAAATGCTGTTCTTTTGAACTTTCTATTCATTAAAGAATACTGAAAAAAAACAAACAAACAAACAAAAAAAAAAAACATTTCCAATCCAAATTTGGATTTTGCCTCAAACTCCTAATTGGCTGCTTATGATTAATTAGTAAAGTACATGTTCATGTCTTTCTGTCTTCAGTTGTGAAGAAATTATGGTTTTTGAGGAAAGCATTTGAGGATTTTTCTCCATATAATGGACTTTATTGGTGCCCCGATTTTGAACTTTCAAAATGTAGTTTAAATGCAGCTTCAAAGGGCTCTAAACGATCCCAGCCGAGGAAGAGGGGTCTTATCTAGCGAAACGATTTGTCGGGGTTTTTTTTTTTTTCCTGAAAATAAAAATTTGCATACTTTTTAAGCACAAAAGCTCGTGTAGCACAGGCTCTGGGATGCGTGTCCACGATGCTACGTACTGTTTAATCACGTCGAAAGGTCACGCGGAACATAGGCGGAACTACAGACCCAGTGTTTACAAAGTGAACACACAAAGAAAGTGCAAGTAAGTCAAACGCTGTTTACAAACAAAAAGGTACAACGATGTCGGACGATTTTGAAGTTGTAGGAGAAAATAAGATGGAGTTTTTCGCCATACTCTACCTTTTTGAGCCGGAGTACACAGACGATGAACTTCGTAGCGTCGTGGATGCAAATCCTAGAGCCTGTGCTACACAAGCTTTTGTGCTTAAAAAGTATACAAATTTTTATTTTTTGAAAAAAAATTACAGATCGTTTCGCTAGATAAGACCCTTCTTCCTCGGCTGGGATCGTTTAGAGCCCTTTGAAGCTGCATTTAAACTACATTTTGGAAGTTGAAAATCAGGGCACCAATGAAGTCCATTATATGGAGAAAAATCCTGAAATGCTTTCCTCAAAAACCATAATTTCTTTACGACTGAAGACAGAAAGACATGAACATCTTGGATGACAAGGGGGTGAGTAAATTATTTGTAAATTATTGTTCTGTAAGTGGACTTCTCCTTTAAGTTCAGGTATTGGGTAGGATTAGGGATGTAGAATATGGTCATGCAGAATAGGTTCTTTTTAAGTACTAATAAACAGCCAATATGTTAGTATTAATAATAGACATGCAAGTAAGTAACTAGTTATTAATGAGAATTGTTCCCTATACTAAAGTGTTACCAAAATATTTTCAAATAGGAACTATGTTTAATTGTACTATTTCACAATATTACTGTTTTTACTGTATTTTTGATCACATGAATGCAGCTTTGGTGAGCATTTATATACATAAACAAGTTCGGGTGTGGAGTGTCGGCTTATTGAGAGAAGAAGGGATTGTCAGAATGGCAAAGTGGATAGGTGGAGGAAGAGTGTAAAATCAGTGAAAAGCTGCTTTTGTCTTCCATCTGTGCTTGTGAGCGTCCATTCCGCCCCTGCCGCCAAAACCCGTCTGAGGTGTTACATAATAGCAAGAAATACACACAGGCATAAAGATATAGTGAGGTTTTTTATTCATCTGCTTTCTATTTCTCTATTAGACATCGTGGCTGTATCTGTCCATTAAAATGAACCAATGTCTGACTTTAACAGAACAGCAGTGCTTATCTCATAACTGTACTGAGGAGGATTAAACCTCCATCCCGTCCACACGCACGCCGCCCCGTTTCACCTCCGTGTGGACGTGCAGACCCATCTTTGACCCCATTTTCAGCATGAGACAGAGAGAAAGCCGAGATGAAGTGGTGTGATATCATCTGTGTCGTGCCCAGTGACGGCGGCTCATACTGGGACACGCGTTCGTCCGGCGCTCAACAGTCTTAGCAGCGCTCTGTCCGAGGAGGACGTTTGTTTTGTTGTGTTGTGGGTCAGAGTCAGGACAGAGGATTAGTTTCTTTGAAAATTGTGTCACACCTGGACATTTTCTGGCTGATTCCTGAATCGTATTCAGTATGTATTTTTTCTTTCTCTTTTCATGTTTTGAGGATTATTGTTAGTTTAGGATTTAAAAACACTGCATGATAAAAAAAAATAATATTACAGAAAATATAAATCTTTTATCAAATTCATTTAGTGTTATTTCATTAAAAGTGTATTCAAAAGTTCAGTAACAATTTACAATAAGGTGTCATTTGTTAACATTAATGTATTAACTAACGTGAACGAACAATGAACAATACATTGATTACTCTACTTATTAAACTGTTAATGTTAGTTAATAGAAACAGTTCATTTTGTTCATGTTAGTGCATTAACTGATGTTAACAAACACAACCTGTGATTTTATTAATGCATTAGTAAATGGTGAAATTAACATAAACTAAGATTAATAAATGCTGGAGATGTATTGTTCATTCTTAGTTCATGTTAACTAATGTTAACTAATGAACCTGTTTGTAAAGTGTTAACAAAATTCAAGCTGTACAGGCAATTTCATTAAGAATAGAAAACAATATCAATATTCTAGAACTTTTATCAGTTTACTTTTAACCCTATAAAGCGTGCTGTATCATATTTGTTATGCAAATTTCTAAGGCCTCTAAATCATAATAAATTTACTCATAAATATAATATAATATTTCAAGATAAACACTTGCTAGATTGAACCAACAAAGGTTTACTTGATTATCTGTACATAATATTCAAGAAAAGCCATGTTAAAATGTGAGAAATTGAATATGCATCATTGCATTACATTGCATTATATATTTTGAAACTATGGAGCTTTGATTTTAAAAACCAAGCATTTTATATCATCTTACCAAGACATTTTGTGTGTGTGTGTGTGTGTATATATATTATGTATACAACTGATAGTTATATCAGCAACTGCACCAAATTGCATATTTTTGCTCAGTTTGTGCTTCAAAGTAAAGATGACTAGGGCTGAAACGATTCCTCGAGTAACTCGAATACAAAAAATCATTGAGGCAAATTATTTGCCTCGAGGCTTCATTTAGTTCATTTACTGTAACTACACACTGTGTTTCCCCATGGATTATTATTACTGACGCAGAAACCGATAAATGCTGGACATATTTAAGACCGTAAATGAATGGTGGTTAGTTATGATGTCCCTATTTTATATTATATAATACAATATATTTTATCAATATATTTGTTTATGCATTTTGAATGTAATTTGGCAAATAAATGCATTAAATGGGTTTAGTTTTCATGATTATTAATGTATGCAATTTCAGTAATAAAAATGTACATTTTTCTAAAAAGGAAACAAATTAGTTGTTTATTTTAAGAGACCTATCTTATTTTCTCTTGTATATTTAGTATTGCTCTTTAATAAAGAAAAATTACTTCTTATCTGATTACTCGATTAATCGATGTACTTGCTGTAATGACTTATTTTTTATGAGCTCCATACTATAGAAGCCCATTTCCACCACTGAATAAAAAATAAAAGGGTTATTACTCACAATTCTGACTTTTTTTCTCAGAATTGTGAAATATAAACTCGCAGTTCTGACAAATAAAGTCAGTCTTTCTTTTTACCTCAGAACTAGACTTTTTAACTCACAATTGAGATTACTTCTCACAATTCTGAGAAAAAAAGTCACGAGGTGTAAACTCATGTTTCCATACCATACCACATGACCAATGAATGACTCGTATATGAAATGTTTAAATAAAAGATGCACCAAATATTGATACTCAACTACAAATACATATCCAGACGTTTTTTTTTTTTTTTTTTTTTTTTTTTTTTTTTTTTGATTATGTTAAAAAATATATATGATTTTATATAACTATCATTCTCCAAAAAGCAGATGAATGTTTTTTTTTTGTTTGTCCATACAATTAAAGTCAATGAACATTTTTGAAATCTACTGACTTACATTTTTCAAGTGATGACAGAGTTTATTTATTTATTCATGTTGGTCTTGGTTCTGTAAGAAATAATACAAAGATTAGATTGCTTAAGATATTAATTGTGTTTGTGTGTGTTGGTAGTTTTTGTTGGCATGGGTTTGGTTTTGTAGTAAAGTGTAAGATCAGAGCATGCTGTCATGACTCTAGTTATTGTTTCTGTCGTTGCCATGGATGAACTTGCAGTGCTTGTCTTCATCAGAAACATTAGATCATGTTGTCATTAATAGATGTCCTACATATCATTAATTAAATTACTGTGACAACAGCAGGTGAATTAAATCAGGGTGAGGTGTCAAACCAATGCCGTGGGACGAGCCTGTGCATGCACAAAAAATGCACACGCTTAGGCCCACTTTATTTTTTACTTTTAAATATTGTTCTTGTGTCTTTATATGTGTATAGTTAGACATATTCTTAGCCTTACTAATTTTTTGGATGTTTAGGAAACCAAAATTAAAGCCATTTGCAACCCAGTATTTTTCCCCATGATATGACATACTTCTGAGTGAAACAGGATAGCCAGTAAGAAAAAATTGAGGACAGGGCTTGATTTTATCATTGAGGAATTGATTGGATTGTGAAAATTCTCTATGACAGAAGGGAAAGGCTGAAAAATAAGACGGCTTTAACGTCAGCCAAAAAGTAGTCATAGAGAGGTGAAACAAGTCATTTTGATTTGATTTTGATGAAGACAAACATTTTTTTTTCTTTGAAATGATGTGTTGAATGATTAAGCATAAGCGTAGAAAGTAAAAAGTTCAATTTTGACTGCAGGGTCAGTTTTGACATGTTTTTTTCTGAGAGATGTCAACATGAGTTGACGTAACACCTTTTAGTGTGTGGTTTAAGTCATGAATCACATGCTTGAAATGATGATGTGTTTCAAGGAGTAATAATAATAGGTATCATGAACATCAGTCACGTCAGCTAGTGCTCAAGAATGTCAGTGGCAGGGTTTGACAACGTCCACATCCATTGAATAAAGGCATAACTAATTAATTACAGAGTATGTTAGCAATGCAAGGCTACTACAAGGCTTACATTAACTCCACCCACCACTGTCTGAGCCAGAAAAAATTCTATGGTAACAGAAGCAGTGGTGTGGCGAGTAAAGACAGTGACTTCACCTTTTCACACAACACAAGGTCTAATGCACCCTTTTAGATTATAATTTCACCTTTTTAACTTTAGTTAGTGTGTAATGTGGCTGTTTGAGCATAAACAACATCTGTTAAGTTACGGCGCTCAAAGTTCAGTGCAAAGAGAGAATTGTCTTTTGCAGAACTTGCGTTTTAAAGCCAATAACAAATGGCTGGACTACACTGACTACTTCCTGGGTTAGTGGGGTTCCTGTAGTGTTGTCACGATACTGGAATTTCTAACTTCGATACGATACCTTGAAAAATATCGATATTCAATACCATTTTCGATACCACAGAGAAATAAAACTGACACAATATTAAGGGGGTATTTTTATTTATTTATTTTTTTTAATTTAAAGATAAATATAACAAATCTAGAACATGACAATGAGGTATATTTTACATGAACAAAAATGTATTGAGGTACAACATTGCTACAGCCCTGTTCAGCTTCTTAGCTTCATTTGAGTTTGCTTCATACTTTCTTTGTTGTTCAAATACAGCTGGGAGTGTAGGTTGTGAGCGTGTTGTTTTTGCTGCAGGTCGAGTCTCATCTTCTTTCTGGTGCTACAAGAGAATGCCAAACTTTAATAAACTTTTTTTGTTTGTTTGTTTGTTTTGTTTTGTTTTAGACCACGCGTTTAAAATGAACTGAACTATCTAACTAATCTTAGAACTTAAGCTAATGGTAATAGATATGTGTTAACATTAGTTAACATGAATAAACAATGAAAAATACTTCCAAAACATTTATTAATCTTAGTTAAAAGTTAATTTAAACTGGCATTTACTAATACATGAACTAATTAAAATCCAGAGTTCTATCTGTTAATATTTTTTCATTGGACCAGAGCTAACGTGATCCGTTGTATTTTTATTACCTACCGTTATCAAAGATTAAAATATACTGTAACAAATGCATTGCTCATCGATCATAAATGCTGGTTAATACATTAAAATTATTTGATGAACAGATTTTAATGCCGGATTCACCTATAATGCCGGATTCACATATAATCACCGATCCAAACATGCAAACGTGTGTGCATCACACGCGAAAACAATGCTCAGTTGCACACTGGATCGACATAAAGACAAATTGCAGAATTTAAGTAATAATTTTTTGAATAAAGTTAAATAAGCACAAGTTAATTTACATTTGACCACAGTTAAAGTATTTACTTGTCTAAGATTCCTCAGTAGAGATGCGCGGATGAGCTCAAACGTCACCCGAATCCGCAGCTTCAAATAAATTATCCGCCCGCCACCCACCCGCACCTGTATTTTTCTCTGATTTAGATAACCGCACCCTATCGTCATTTACAGTTATTCTAATTCTTAGTTTTGCATGATGATATGATGAATGGATGGTTAATTTTTAACAGCAGATTCAGCTGATCTGCACATCTCTACACACTTATATAAGCTTAAATACTCTAAAGCCACGTTAAAAAGAATAACGTTAACTGACATCTGGACGTGACTCTCCGCAATCTCTGATGAAATCGGTTGGGTGTTTGAACGCCTACTTGATCCTTGGACGAAAGTTTACAAGGGGTTCACCCTGTTTAAGAAATTTCTGATCGTAAAAATCAAATTCTTTACATTAGAATGTATTGTTTTCGTTATAATGTACTGATTCAAATTAGTAATCAATAATAATTTTTATTTTAATACTCGGCGTGCCTCTCTTGCATGCTCTCGCATATGAACAGGCAGCAAATCTGGTGCTGGCGCGGACGCATCATGCGCAATCATCAAACATATTTCAAAGGAAGCCATCTTGGTTAATGATTCAGTAATGTTAAAATGAGAACAGTTACCGACCTCTCCAAATTCTTTATATAGATCCGGGTGTCTGTCTTTCAGGTGCTTTGCTAAATTAGAGGTTTTAGCGCCTTTTGTTAGCACTGCTCTGTAGCAACTCTTGCATATTGGCTTGCTTGTGTCCTTCGGCTTTCCATGTTTATTTGCTTTATATCTAAAATATTTCCAGATAGCACTCCTGCTGTGTTCTTTATCAACCAAAGCCGGTCGCGGGTGCGCCGTACTCGCCATCTTTCTATTTGCTTCACTTATGCTATTTAACCAGAACGAATGAGACGAGACAGGCACTGCGGTCACATGTGGTGTTTGTCAACGCGCTTTTGGAGAAGTGAAAGTGACAGCTAGGATCGGTATATCGATACTTCGGGAAATTAGTATTGGTACCGTTCAGATATTTCAGTATCGACATTTATCGAAATATCGATATTTTTGACAACACTAGGTTCCTGAAAATTATAATCCAAATTAGAGCCCGACCGATTTATCGGCAGGCCGATATTATCGGCCGATATTAGGCATTTTCCAAACTATCGGTATCGGCATTTATAATGGCCGATAAATGAATATTTCAAAAATAAAATAAAAACGGACGAAGCACCCTTCAACCATGTCATGAGTGTTGGCATTGTATAGTTTGTCCACCAGAGGGCACTCTACACCGTCCCTGTTGGCAACACTCGTGTATAACGCGCCACACATCCTGCAACCTGCTGATCCAGCCAGAGTCGGGCAGAGAGAACCAGTTATCCGTTCTCTTAACTCAAATAAGCCTGACAAAATTCGTGACTATCATGTCCAGTTTTGCTGCTGTTAAATAAGCCGAGAGTGAAGCAGAATTAGCTAGTAATTACGTTACGTTGTTACAGTGTAGTTGACTGACTGTCCTTTTAACTTTTGACAATGAGACTGAAGTATTTCTTTAATAGCGTGACAGTTATAGCAATGAGACGTATCATCTCTCCTTGGCCTGTCATATTGAAAATCTATGTTTTACAATTTGCAGTATGACGTTATCCATTGCTAAATTATGGCTCATCATAGACTAGCTAACCACAAAGCTAGCTAATGCCACTATCAGTGGAAGACCGCTAACGCTAACATTAATGAGCTTGGAAACCACAACGAACTTATTCTGCCTAAATAAAGTAATGATTACTGTATTTATAACTAGCATATCTCTAGTTACAGTCCCTGCATTGTAAAATGTAAGTTAGACTTGCGAGGAGTGAACATTTAGACATAGAGAAAAAGTATCAAACGTAGCTTGTGCTTAAAAGTTAGCTTTTCTTTTACATGTGTGTGAAATCCAGTGACGCCAAGTGTGCGTTGCAGACTGTCGTTCAGCCGCAGCATTAACGAGTCACATAATGGATTTAGATCGCTAAATAGTAGGTTTTAGAAGGCAGGCAGCAACTGATGATTGAAAATGGTTTGATGTAGCTTGGTGGAAAGAATTTAAAAAGTGCAGGTAAAGGGATAAGCAAGCTGACATTGTAATTATAAGGTAGCTGTTATTTATCAGAACTTAACAGAATTTGTCTCCAGTCCTATTCAAAGTTATATTTATGAAGCTTACCAAGTCTTTTAAAACTGGTAACTTTGATTTGGTTGTTGTTGTTTTTGTGTTGTTGTTCAAAGGACTTTACGTTTCATATCTTAAGTTTGTATTTTTATACATTTTATTTATCAGAACTTTTATATATTTTGATGTTCCTCTGTTCTGTTGTGACAATAAAAGAAACAAGTTTCTTTTTAAAATGCATTATCATATGTTAGTTAAAACTCATAAATAACTACAAATAACTAATGTTCGGGAAATCTGTTAATGTTTTGTTGCGCGTTTCCTAAATTTCAAAAAAAAAAAAAAAAAAATCGGCCGATATATCGGAATATTGGATTTTAAAACCAATAAATATTTGTATCGGTATCGGCCTTCAAAATCCTTTATCGGTCGGGCTCTAATCCAAATATAGCTCTTTGTGCTGGACATTTTATGAAGGACAGCTTCCAAAGATGGAGCAGTTGAACTATAAAAGCGGAAGCTATTGTTTATGGGCCACAAGCTGTAAGTATGTTTAATTCTCTGTTGATGTGTTTTCCATTATTAGTTTCTATAGTTAATTTTATGTTGTAGTACGGATAAAGCTTTAGTACGGATAAAACCGCATATCAAAAGATAAGTGTATCCAAAAAAAAAAATATGAGACGACTACAAAAAACAAAAAACTTACCATTTTTAAATGTCCGATTGGAGTCGTGCTTGCATATGTTCTGCTATGTCCTCTTCACTGATATTCTCTGGGTCTGACTCGGGCTCGAATTGATAAGGCAATATTGAAGCCATTGATGCCACTCTCTTTGTGGAGGGTGTCAGTAATTGTCTTCTGGACCATTGCCAAGTCAGCAGTCTTCCCCATTATTGTGGTTTCAAAGAACAAGAGATACCCGGAATTTATACTGTAGGGATGGACATTTAATGAAACGCAAATGTAAATATTGTAACATTTTGAGATACTGAATTTTTGACTTTCATGAGCTGTACACTCAAATAATCATAATTAAAACAAAAAAACCTTTTGAAATATTTTATTTTAAACGTAATAAATCTAGAATATATGAAAGTTTTATTTTTTGAAATAAGTTATAATAATATATAATAATAATATATAATATATAATAGGTTTTTAAAATTAATATAATAATATAATAACTTTTTCCATGATATTCCGATTTTTTTTTTTTTTTTTTTTTTTAGGGGTGGGCTACTTTAACTAAATATGTACATTTGTTATTTTAATATATTCAGATACACTAAATATGCTATTGCCATACTGTATTTGCCACTATTTACACTTAGAGCCATTTTCACATACATTCACATTTTCACAGTGCAAATAGCCTCTGATAAATAAAAATGCCATTTTTTTTAAATTTAGGGTTAATTACTTGCCCTCATGTCGTTCCAAACCTGTTAGACCTTCGTTCATCTTTGGAACACAAATTATGATATTTTTGATGAAATGCTGAGAGCTTCCTGACCTTGCATAGACAGCAAAGCAAACACTTTAAAGGCCCAGAAAGGTAGTAAGGACATCGTTAAAATAGTCCATGTGACATCAGTGGTTCAACCGTAATGTTATGAAGCTACGAAAATACTTTTTGGGTGCAAAGAAAACAAAAATAACAACTTTATTCAACAATTTCTTCTCTTCCGTGTCAGTTTTGGATGAACTAACCCTTTAAAAATAGCACACAAGTCGGGAATGGTCTGCACTTTGACTGTGTATATGATGATTGTGTTTCATGAAAAAGGTTTCAAGAATATTGTTTTGGTACACGGTGGCAAGTAGATGACAGAATTTTTATTTTGGGTGAACTGTCTTTTTACGAAAATGCTGAAGTTGCACAAATGTACCATGGGCGGTGGCGACTCCCTCTTTCTCATGTTCATAAAGACTTTTTTTAGCTGCTTCCCTTTAACAGAGAATATATAATTTTGTTTGCCTGATTGTCTGTTTCGCAAAATTGCATTAATCACAGATCCTAAATCATGAAGGGTTTTGTTTAGTTTCAGTTTGAGGTGTTTTGGCTGTGTTCACTCAGCGCCGCTCTGCTGACCTGTTTCCACAGGAAGATCTGTGTGCACTGTAAGTGTGTGCGGGAGGAGCATGTGGTGCGCTCTGTGCCCGGACAGCTGGAGAGAATGATGATGAAACTGGTGTCAGACTTCCAGAGGCACTCCATATCCGACGACGACTCAGGCTGCGCCTCGGAAGAATACGCCTGGGTGCCACCCGGGATCAAGCCTGAACAGGTGAGCAGGCAGCATTCAGGAGAATCTATACAATGACATTTATGTAAAGAGTCTGAATCAGGCTGCTCCCCCTAGTGGGTGGTGTCAAGTGTTATATTACATGATTTATTACAATAGTAAATCTTGACAAAACACATATCATTGTCTCAAGGTTCTATATTTTGTGATAAAGTAATATTGTGACTTTTAGATGACTAAATATTTTGAAAACTATTTTTACTATATAAAATAAAAAAGTAGGTACAGTACATTTACTTTACGGTTAGCATAAACTTTTTTTTTTTTTTTTGAAAAGCAATAATCAGCTGATTCTCTTTGAAAAGAGACGGACCTTAGGATACCTTAGGGCTTACAGTGCCTTAAAGGATTAGTTCACTTCCAGAATAAAAATTTCCGACAATTTACTCACCCTTGTGTCATCCAAGATATTCATTTCTTTCTTTCTTCAGTCGAAAAGAAATTAAGGTTTTTGAGGAAAAAATTCCAGGATTTTTCTCCATATAGTGGACTTCAATGGTGCTCAATGTATTAAAGTTTATAATTGCAGTTTCAGTGCAGCTTCAAAGGGCTCTACACGATCCCAGCCAAAGAATAAGGGTCTTATCTAGCAAAACAAATGGTCATTTTCTAAAAAAAAATGGTAAAATGTAGATACTTGTTAACCAGAAATGCTCATCTTGCAAAAACTCAACCTCACGTAAGATGAGATGAGCATTTGTGATTAAAAAGTATATAAATTTACTTTTCTTTTTAGAAAATGACAATTTGTTTCGCTAGATAAGACCCTTTTTCCTTGCCTGGGATCGTGTAGAGCCTTTTGAAGCTGCACTGAAACTGCAGTTTGGATCTTCAGTCCATTGAGCACCGTTGAAGTCTACCATATGAGGAAAAAAAAAACCTGGAATGTTTTCCTCAAAAACCTTAATTTCTTTTCGACTGAAGAAAGAAAGACATGAACATTTTGGAAGACATTGGGGTGAGTAAATTATAAGGAATTTTTTATTCTGGAAGTGAACTAATCCTTTAAAGTGTTCATGTATTACAACCATTTAAGTTCAGATTTTCACATTTATGTTCAAAAAATATTTGTGTTCTTGTATGTACAGGTATATCAGTACTTCAGCTGTATTCCAGAAGACAAAGTTCCATACGTCAACAGTCCAGGAGAACGATACCGTATTAAACAGCTTTTACACCAGCTGCCGGCCCATGACAGCGAGGTAAAACATCCTCAGACTTATCTCTGGATAATGTGATCAGTTATTTTTAAATTCACTTTCATCTAAAAATAACTGAAATTTGAAATTAAAATTTAAACTGTTTAAATGTATTTTTTTACAGTACCATTCAGTTTGGGGTCATAGTTTTTTTTTTTTTTTTTTTTTTTAATAAGTTATTTTTTCAGCAAGCGTGCATTAAAATGATTAATAATGACAGTAAAGACATTTATAATGTTCCAAAAGATTTCTCTTTTAAATAAATGCATTTTTTAAAATTTGAACTAGCACCTCATAACTACATTAAGTTATGCACGAGAAGCTGCAAAAGACACAGGCGCAAACAGAATGCAAAAAAAAAATGCCGAAATTAATTTTTTATGTAAATATATGTCAATATATTGCATCACCAAAAATTATTGAGGACATGTACATATATTGTGCAATAAGTTGATATATTGATTATTGCAACAGGCCTAGTTTCTATAACAATATCAACCAGCAAATCAGCATATTAGAATGATTTCTGAAGGATCATGTGACACTGAAGACTGGAGTAATGATGCTGAAAATTTACCGGAATGAATTGGATTTTACAATATATTTACATAGAAAGCAGTTATTTTAAATTGATAATATTTCAAAATATTACAGTTTTTACTGTATTTTTGTCAAATAAATGCAGCCTTGATGAGCAGAAAAAAAAGGGTATATCATGGT
Source organism: Cirrhinus mrigala (assembly GCA_036247105.1). NCBI lineage: Eukaryota > Metazoa > Chordata > Actinopteri > Cypriniformes > Cyprinidae > Cirrhinus > Cirrhinus mrigala. The sequence continues at coordinate 14,441,543 of CM070014.1, read as the reverse complement.
ATTATGGTACTTCCTTAAAGGAGAAGCCCACTTCCAGAACAAAAATTTACAGATAATTTACTCATCCCCTTGTCATCCAAGTTGTTCATGTCTTTCTTTGTTCAGTCAATAAGAAATGTTTCTTGAGGAAAACATTTCAGGAATGTTCTCCATATAGTGGACTTTATTGGTGCCCCCAAGTTTGAACTTCCAAAATGCAGTTTAAATGCAGCTTCAAATGGCTCTAAAGGATCCCAGCCGAGGAAGAAGGGTCTTATCTAGCAAAACGATCGTCATTTTCGAAACAAACTGACAATTTATATACTATTTAACCTCAAACGCTCATCTTGTCTCATCTCTGAGATGTGCATGCGTAGTCTGTGTAATCCGGGTCAATACAGTTAGGGTATGTCAAAAAACGTCTCGTTTTCTTCTTCAATGTCAAAATCGTCCTACATTTTACCATTTTTTTTTTTTTTTGTAAAGGGCATTTGACCTTCTTTGCATGTTCACTTTGTAAACACTGGGTCAGTACTTCTGCAGCGATGTAGGACGATTTTGAAGTAGGACATACCCTAACTGTATTGACCGCATTGAACCGGAAAAAAAAAATGAGTTCATGCAGACTTAGACAAGACAAGCATTTGAGGTTAAAAAGTATATAAATTGACATTTTGTTTTGAAAATCACAGACCATTTTGCTAGATAAGACCCTTCTTCCTCGGCTGGGATCGTTTAGAGCCATTTGAAGCTGCATTGAAACTACATTTTGGAAGTTCAAACTCACGGGTACCATTGAAGTCCATTATATGGAGATGATTCCTGAATTTTTTTCTTCAAGAAACATAATTTCTTATCGATTCATTTTCATTACGTAAAATATCATTTCTTGTATATCTTTCTAGTGATTTTAGGGTGCAATGTTTTTTCATGTTCAACATGTTTTCACCATCCATATTCACCTGAATTGGGGAGTAACTAGTTACATGTAACATAATTTAATTACAAAATAAATGTAACTGTAATCTGTTACAGTTACTGAGGAAAAAAATGTGTATTTAAATTAGTTACTTATGAAAATGTTAACAATTACAAAGGGGGGTTACATCTGAATAATTATTGTATTAATGTTTACTATTTCTTATGATGTTACATTTACATTCAGACATTTAGCAGACTTTTTTATCCAAAGCGACTTACAAAAGAGGACAATGGAGGCAATCAAAATCAAAAAAAGAGCAATAACATAAGTGCTATGACAAGTCTCAGTTAGCCTAACGCAGTACACGTAGCAAAGGTTTTTAAAATTATATAATAAATAAAAAGAAAACAGATAAAATAGAAAAACAAAAAAGCACAGTGAAGATTGTGCTTGTGTATTTTTTTTAAGAAAACAAGCAGTAAGTAAATGAATAGAGTACAAGTCTAAAAGGGCAAGTGTTTTTTTTAGGAATAGAATTAGAATAAAGAGTGCTAGAGTTAGAGGGTCAAATAAATAAATAAATAAATAAATTATAATGATTATAATTATGATTTAAATCTCCATTTAATTATCTCAAAGTAAAAAGAGGTGCTAAAGTCTGATTTTGTGGTGACTGTGCTTTAAAATTAAATGATTTATAATTGTAATTAAAAAGATTAAAGATTTTGAAAGTTTTTTGATTGCTTCTGTTGTCCTCAAATTAAAGTCGCTTTGGATAAAAGTGTCTGCTAAATGACTGAATGTAAAAGTAAATTTAGAAAAGTAGTCAAATGTAATTAATTACATAATAAAGTAATTGAAGTAGTTACACTATTCATTACACTTTTTAATAGGGTAACTTGTAATCTGCAACCTATTACATTTCCAAAGAAACCTTCCCAACACTGTTAATGACAATGATGTCACGTTGTTGTTAGTGTGTGTTGGTCTTGTGTGAGTTGTAACAGTATTGTAAATGTTTGTTTGTGCTCAGCCTCAGTACTGTAACTCTCTGGATGAAGAAGAGAAGAAAGAACTGAGGTTATTCAGCCAGCAGAGGAAGAGAGAGAATCTGGGCCGCGGCATTGTGCGACTTTTTCCAGTCACCATGACCGGAGCCATCTGTCAACAGGTAGAGAAACAGAGACAGCAAAGTGTGATCGTCAGCTGATCACATCAGCCCTGATGCATCTCCTCAACTCTAACGTCACCTTCAAACGACTACTCACCTCTTCATTGCCCAGGAAAAACAGTGCATACTTATCTGAGTAACCCTTCAGCTGAAGTATGGCGCGTGCATTGAAATACTTGAGCTGAAGGGGCTCTCGTCTGGCATGAGGCTTCAGGAAACTTTTTGATGTGCTGTGATCAATTCAGACTCCAGTCTGAGCAGAGCCAGCACGGATATCATATGTACTAGATAAAAGTGCATATTTTCCATACGACCGCTGAGATACTTCAAGGGTTTTGCCACATTTTAACACCCATAATGCACTCCAGCTGATGAGTAGCTGCCAGGAGGGTGTGACTGTGTTGAGGAGAGGCAGTTTGTGTCATGTTGTGTTGATTTGTGTGAATACTCAGTCTTTTTATGTCATCAAAGTAACACAGAAGTAACAGAATTAGTCTGTAATCTTTCTTTCATATTTCAGTTTTTAATTTTGGCTTTATGATAGCTGTTTATTACAGAGGCTTCACTCTGCTAAACGACAAGGCAGTGCTGTAAAACAGTGCTAGACATGATGTAAACCAGATTTACCCCTTTACTTGTGGTAAAATCACTGTAAGACAAGCTTGAATGACTTAATTTTTATTTTTTGAAATGAATAATTACCTTTATTAGTGATTAAATCAAGATAAACTATTATTTATTATTTAAAAGTACAACAAATATTTATAACTAATCCTACACTTTACTGTTAATAATAATAATAATAATAATAATATTAATAATCATACTTTATTTTTTACTAAATTATAACAATAAAATCAAATAAAGAGATATTACTATATTATTATTATTATTATTATTATTATTATTATTATTATTATTATTATATCTAAAAATGAAAATACTTTTTGTACTATAAAAAAGAATGGTGTATGTATTATTAATAATAATAATAAATTATATTTTATTTTTACTAAATTATAAAAATACAAAATAAAGAGATATTACTATAGTAATAACTGTATTATTTTAATATGATTTTTTATATCTAAAAATAAAAAATAAATACTTTAGTACTGTAAAAAATGGTGTTAATAATAATATTTTATAATACAAGTATTAGTAGTAGTAGTAGTAATATTATATCAATAATTGTACTATAGTGAAATTTATTGATATAATAAAAAAAAAAAAAAAAATATATATATATATATATATATATATATATATATATATATATTATTATTATTATTATTATTATTTGTACTATAAAATAAAAAATTAAATACCTGTTTCTTTTATTTTACAGGACAATAGTATTATTACAATAGTAATATATATTTATTTATTTATTTATTTATTTATTATAAATAATAATAATAATTGTTATTATTAATAGCAATAATTGTACTATACAGGTATTTTTTTATATTATTTTTTATAATTCTTATTAGTTGTACTTTATAATAAAAATATTAAATCCTTTTTCTTTTATTTTACAGGACAATAGTATTATTACTAAAGTAATATTTGTTTGTTTACTTAATTTATATATTTTCATTAATAATAATAATAATAATAATAATAATAATAATACATTTATTATTAATACTGTATCAATGATTGTACTATAGTGTAATTTATTGATATGAATTTTATAATAATTTATTGTACTGTAAAATAAAAAATATCATTAAATACTTGTTTCTTTAATTTTAAAGAACAATAGTATTATTGTAAATAACACATATTGACAATACTAGTTTTAAATTCTTTGCTAAACTATATACAGTAGCTTTTTGTTATATTATTATACCAGTAAAATCTAAATCAATAAAACTGCGCTGATCAGCAGATTTCATTGGATGTTCACTGTTCCTGCTCCTGCTGTTCTGCTTTATTTCTGTGTCATCCCAGCGGTCCTGTGGGAGCGGCCAGAGCTTTTAAAAAATGCTGAGTTTCCAGCATGTAATTATGAGTTTGGAAACTTTCTAAATGTCTCTTCTCACCCCGCTGTCTTCCTCTCTGTGTGTTGATCAGTGTGGAAGGCAGATCTGCGGCGGTGACATAGCGGTGTTTGCGTCACGAGCGGGTCACGGTTCCTGCTGGCATCCTCAGTGCTTCCAGTGCGCTTCCTGTAACGAGCTGCTGGTGGATCTCATTTACTTCTATCAGGACGGACACATCTACTGCGGCCGGCACCACGCCGAGCGCATCAAACCCCGCTGCCAGGCCTGTGACGAGGTGACCGCTGGACTTCATTTCTATCCCCCCAGTTTTCACCAAGTTCCTATTTATATCCATTTGTTGGTACTTATATTTGTTAATTTGCTGGATGTGTGGTGTAGTGGTTATCACACATGTGCCAGACACACTGAGCCTCGGTGCTCATGCAGGGAACACTGTTCGATTTTATAGCCTTCTAATTTATGTGCTTGGTAAATAAATACTACTACTACTACTACTACTACTAATAAAATGTTGTTGTTGTTGTTGTTGTTGTTATTGTTATTGTTATTGTTATTGTTATTATTATTATTATTATTATTATTATTATTTAGTAAAGAGATTTGCACTGTAAAATAAAGGCTGGAGTACATAATAATAATAATAATAATAATAATAATAATAAATGCTGTTATTGTTGTTATTTATTATTATTATTATTATTATTATTATTATTATTATTATTATTATTATTATTATTATTATTATTATTATCAGTAATAATCAGTAAAGATATATAGTACTAATAATATAATAGTAATAATACTATTGTACTGTAATATAAAGACTGGAGTAAATAATAATAATAATAATAATAATAATAATAATACATATTTTTTTTAAATAATTTATTAAATAATGTATTCATTTATTAAACCCAGAGAATTGGATTAGTACATTAAAAAAAAAAAAAAAAAATCTATCTATCTATCTATCTATCTATATATATATATATATATATTATATATATATATATATATATATATATATATATATATATATATATATAGTACTAATAATATAATAGTAATAATACCATAATCCAATAATAATAATAATAATACTACAACATAGTTTCAAATAATTTATTAAAATATTGATTCATTTAGTTAGTAGTTCATTTGATTAGTACATAATAATAAAATGTATTATTATTATTATTATTATTATTATTATTATTATTATTCGTAGTAGTAGTAGTAGTAGTAGTAGTATCAATAATCAGTAATATATATATAGTACTACTGCTACCACTACTAATAATAATAATAGTACTGCACTGCACTGTAAAATAAAGACTGGATTACACAATAATAATAATAATAATTATATATATTATATATATATATATATATATATATATATATATATATATATATTAATTATTAAATTAACCCAAATTAACCCAAATTTGATCCCTGCCCTTCATCAGTATTTAATAATAATAATAATAATAATAATAATAATAATAATATTTATTAAAATACTTTTTGTATTTTATTATTTATAAAATTTAATTTAAAAAATTTAAAATGAAACTGTATTATAGTACAGTGTTATTTTGGTAGATAGTTCTTGTTAGTATTTTGAATTAGATTTTATTTTTATATTTTCTTTATATGTTCTTTATTTTATTCACTTTCATTTTATGTTTTACTTTATTTTAGTACTTCAACATAAACTAAATATAAATGAGAATCTAGCTAGAAAAAAAAACAGTTTTTAAAAATGTCATTTTATTTCAGTCAATGTTTATTTTATTTCAAAGTAACAGATGTTTTTACTGCATTTGGTTTTAGTTAACTATAATAAACCTGCTATAATAATAGTACTGCACAATTCCATACTACAGTATTTATCACATTAACAGAGTTTAACCCGGCACTGCATGATTTATTGACAAAGTTCAAACACGCGTCCTGTTGCTGTGCATGTAACTTACATAATATCTCGCTCCTCCTGTGGTTGAACAGATCATCTTTGCGGACGAATGTACGGAGGCCGAGGGCCGCCACTGGCACATGAAGCATTTCTGCTGTTTCGAGTGTGAGACGGCGCTGGGCGGCCAGCGGTACATCATGAGAGAGAGCAGACCGTACTGCTGCCACTGCTACGAGTCACTGTACGCCGAATACTGCGACACCTGCGGAGAACATATCGGTGAGAGCAGACAGACAAACACTGCATACCAGCACTACGATCCAACCATAGATTACATGAACATGATGCATAATGAGAGAGTTAGAAAAAAAAAATATTTAGAGTAAATTGGCTTGGCGATAAATCACTAACGATAATTTTCCTTGATATAACAATTACAAAAGTTTGATAAATGTTCAGTATAATGTTTATGCGGCAAAAACAGAACGAATGAGCACTAGTCATTTGAACTAGTTAAACTAGTATTTTTTGTGATTTAAGCTATAGCATTCATGCATTTATAATAAATGTATTTGGACTATTGTTTTTCATACAAATACCTAGAAACCATATAGTTACATTTTTACCATGGTATTGAGGTGCTATATTTGTGGTTTTAACTGTGGTTATCGTGATCTAAATATATGCTACTATGAAAGACCAATGGTTAGTTCAATCAAACAGTCAGAATAATTACATTTCACCATATAAAAATGAGGTTGCTACAATTTTTATGGATGTTACTGATTTTGATAATAAACATAAATCTACATCTGCATCCTAAATCTAGCTACCATCAAGTGTGTATTTCTAAGAGAGAAAAAAAATAAATAAATAATTAATATTTATATTATAAGGTAACACAAACCTGTTCCTTAATGAAATAATATCACTCACTAGAACATGCTGAAATGAATAAAATGATTTTTTCTATTAAGTTTTATTTTGTTAAGGAAACATGTAAAGAATGCAAAAACGTGAGTGTTTGTCATGTAACTTCTGACCATAAAAAGTAGTTTAAATGTTTCTACAACTTTGACTTCGGAGCAAAAATCAGCCTTTTAACTAGAAAGAAATAAAAATGTGACATTTATTGTGATAATTATTAATACTGACTGATATGGAAAAAAATATATATATAGTTATATATTTTTTTTCACCATATCGCCCAGCCCTATAGCACAATTTGAGAGGCTGAACAAAAACGTACTGAACAAAAATGCACTTTTCATTATCATAATATCTCATCACTATAAATACTTGATTTATACTACCATGATGCATAAATTTAAAATAATATACCTTTTTGCATTGAAATATTGAGAATTTAGAGGCGAACTTAGTAGTATTATAATGAAATTTAAGTCTCAAAAACATTATGTGCTACTTATTTATTTGAGATAATCTGGATTATGTAATGCCACCAGAACACCAGAAGCTGCTACCATTTAAAAATTTGGGAACAGTAAGATTTTATTTATTTATTTATTTATTTATTTTATGAAGGATATTATGAACTTTTCATAAGTTGCAGTAAAGACAGTAAAAAGTTCTGTTTCAAATAAATTCAGTTTTTTTTAACTTTCTATTCAGAGAATCTTGAAACAAATATACATCACAGTGCCCACAAAAATATGAAGCAACACAACTGTTTTTAACACTGATAATAATATTAAAAGTTTTAATATGCTAATTTAATAATAAATCATCATATTAGAATGATTTCTGAAGGATCATGTGACACTGGAGTAATGATGCTGAAAATTCAGCTTTGAATCACAGAAATAAAGTACGTTTTACAATATATTAAAATAGAAATCAGATTTTTTCAATTGTAATAATACAATACGGTTTTACTGTATTTTTGATCAAACAAATCCAACCTTGATGAGTTTAAGACTTTCTTCCAAAATGATTTAAAAAAAGTATCCTCAAACTTTTGAATGGTAGTTTTGAATGGCATACAATCAGAGCAAAAAACGTGTATCAAAAATATATATTTAATTTTTTATATGCACAAGTGAAAAAGTGACAAAAGTGCAAGGCGTCTTAAAAACAGACCAAAGAGCACTAAAGAAAGCATGAGCTGAAACGTCTGCTCTTTGGTCTGTTTTAAAACACCTTGCACTATTGTCACTTTCTTTACTTGTGTATATTTCAGGCAATTCCGGGTACCTGGTTGACTACAATTCTTTTGTTCTATGCACCTGGGAACTTATTGTCTCTTCTTTTGTGTGTGTGTGTGTGTGTGTGTGTGTGCATACAATTCCTGCTTAAATGTTACACTTTCAGAAGGATGCACTAGTTGCATATATAAAACATTTATTTGTTGTGCCACCCACCTGCCTGCATGGCCTTTCTAAGTGTTACCATAAACACATTTCTTGGTTTACAAACTGAATGACTTGTTTTAGTTCTCTCTGTGTAAATGACAGCATTGCTACAGATGCAGAAGTTTACCTTGCATTTAACCACAACATTCCTTTCAATTACGGCAGTTAAAAGCTCAGTAATTACAGAAAAATGCTGTGGTTCCTGATTGAGATGTTACATGATTGAAGGGTTTGACTGGGACGTTTAATTTCCTCACTGTCTGTAGGTATAGACCAGGGTCAGATGACGTACGAGGGCCAGCACTGGCACGCGTCTGAAGCGTGTTTCTGCTGCGCCTGCTGTCGGCTCCCTCTGCTGGGCAGACCCTTCCTGCCTCGCGGCGGCCTCATCTTCTGCTCCCGCTCCTGCTCGCTCGGGGAAGATCCAGACAACTCAGACTCCTGCGATTCTGCCCTGCAGAGCAAATCAGTGTCTCACAAGACCATTCAAAACCAGCAGCGTACTTCCACACCACAGCCACAGGGGGGAACCAGCATCACTGTCTCCACCTGCAAGAATGCAGTCAGAGCAGCTAGTACAACAACAGCCAATGGGGGTCATTTTACACTGGAGAGCAAAGGTACACATTAATATGCATTTTTATACAATGCTTCGCACATACACATTATTTTCTCATTAAAGCACAACAAAAAAACTGTATTTATTTGATCTAAAGTACAGGAAAAAACAGTACAATTTAAAAATTTTAAAATAACTGTTTTCTATTTGAATATATTTTAAAATGTAATTTATTCCTAAGATTTCAAAGCTAAATTTTTGGCATCATTACTCCAGTCACATGATCTTTCAAAAATCAAAATGATTTACTATTATTATGTTGAAAACAGCTGAGTAGAATTTTTTTCAGGTTTCTTTGATGAATAGAAAGTTCAGAAGAACAGCGTTTATCTGAAATAGAAATCTTTTGTAACATTATAAATGTCTTTATCATCTCTTTTGATCAATTTAAAGCATCCTTGCTAAATAAAAGTATTCATTTCCATAGTTCCCCCCAAAATTATACTGACTCCAAGCTTTTGAACGGTATAGTGTATAATGTTACAAAAGTGTTTTGTTTCAGATAAATGCTGATCTTTGGATCTTTCTATTCACCAAAGAATCCTGAGAAAAAATGTACTCAACTGTTGTAAATATTGACAATAATAATAATGAAAAATGTTTATTGAGCAGCAAATCATCATATTATTATGATTTCTGAAAGATCATGTGACACTGAAGACTGGAGTAATGATGCTGAAAGTTCAGCTTTGATCACAGGAATAAATTATATTTTACAACATATTAAAATAGAAAACAGTTATTTTTAATAGTAAAAATATTTTGCTGTACTTTGGATTAAATAAATGCAGGGTTGGTGAGCAGTAGAGAATGCTTTAAAAAATATTTATAAAAAAACTATTTTAGTATTATACTAAGAAATGTGTCATTCTTTTCATTACAAGTAAACATATTTTTTCCAGATATTCAGATTATTGTATTTGTCTTAATGTCTCCTTTTAGTTTTTTATATTTTTTTTATTTTAATAATTATTATTAATCTTAGTGATTAACCACATTTTCTCACAATATTCTCACTTTTAATAAAAGTAGTAAATATTAGAAAAAAGATTTGAAAAAATACAGAACAGTATTATTTTTTATTTACCTTTATTTATGTTAACTGTAGTATAAAAAAGGATTTTTATAAATCTAATTAATTTCAATGGTGATTAAACACAATTGAGCAATTTTTCTCCCCAAATTATTGTTATTACTACACACACACACACTCATTCTTGCATTTGTGGTTTACGGGGACTCTCCATAGGCGTTTTTATACTGTACAAACTGTATTTTCTATCGCCCTACACCTACCCTACACCTAAACCTAGCCCTCAAAGGAGACTGTGCACACTTTTTGAATTTCATAAAACACTGTTTAGTATGTTTTTTTAAGCCTTTTGTTTTACGGGGACACAGGAAGTGTCCTCATAAACTATGTTTACGTTGTAGTACCCATGTCATTATACACATTTGTGTCCTCATAAACCATATATACCAGAACACAAATGTGTAATTGTAAAGTACGGTTGTATGTATACATGCATGATTTAGAAAAAAAAAAAAAAGTTTCTGGACAAGATGATCAGTGTTTAAGTCTTAAAATGGTTTCCTTTATTTATTTATGTATGTATGTAAGTATTTATTTTATTTTATTTATACTTTTTTTAGCATGGACGGATTAAATTAATCAGAAGTGACAGTAAAGACATTTATAATGTTACAAAGATTTGTAACACTATTTCAAATAAACGCTGTTCTTTTGAACCGTTCATCAAAAAAAAAAAAACCCTGGAAAAAGGTCATAAATATAATAATTAATACTAATAATAAGAAATATTTCTTGAGCAGCAAATCAGCATATTAGAATGATTTCTGAAGGATCATGTGATGCTGAAGACTGGAGTAATGATGCTGAAAATCCAGGCATTTCAGGTGAAATTCACCTACATGATGCATGTAATTGACGCTGTTTGTATTCAGTGGAATCTCTTAATTGTCTGCTTGTTCGTTTTGCAGGTGTTCACACTTCTTTCCATCCTATACCGAATGGCCAACCTCCACCGTATGGACAAACACACACACAACACTCACATCTGTCCTCTCAGCTCAGTCCAGTAGCCAATGACAGAGAAACGTTAGTTCGCGAGGACCAATCAGACATCAGCACACAACTAGTGAATCACCGGCCAGACAGTCTGGAGTTTACAGTGGAGCTGAATGGATATGCAGAATTTGGCCCTTTTCCACCAAGCTTCACATCTAGAGGGACTTCGACTGTGAAGGACTGTGGGAATTTCATCGAAAGCAACTGTACAGGTATTCTTGATTTTATCAAGTCAGATTCAATAGCTGCCTGAAGCCGTATTCTTACTTTGCTTCTTCTGTCATAGGAATTTCCTCTCAACTCGAGTCTTCAGATGCATTTGATGATCTAAATGACTCTGAGTCTTTTCCGCCTCCTCCGCCCCCTGTTTTCTTCGATCCGTCTGATTCGCTGAACCTTTCGGATTCCCCGGCCGCTGTCACCGAAGCCGAAGACGTCCCTGCAGCGCCGGTCCGCAGCAGCACCGCCAGGGTCAGCTTCAGAGAGCCAATCAGCTGTAGTTATTCAGTGGAAGAGGAAGACTGGGAGGAAGAGGAACGGGTGGAGCCGGAGAGAAAAGAGGGAGAGGATGAGGAGCAGGAGGAAGATGGAGAAGAAGTTGAAGGAAGTTTGGGACACAGGTTGCGCTTTTGCACTGAAGTACCATCTCAAATGGACCTGCTGGGTAAGATCATGACACTCATTAAAACAATGTGCTACTACTATAGGCTTTTCAGCAACATTTGAGCATTAAAATAGTAAAAATGGAAAAGGGTCAAAAGTTTGGAATCATTAAGATTTTGGGTAACACTTCAGGGAACATATATTCACTATTAACTAAGAGTTTTCCCTCAATACATTCCTAATTACTGTATTAAAGGAGAAGTCCACTTCCAAAACAAAGATTCACATATAACTTATCCAAGATGTTCATGTCTTTCTTTCTTCAGCCGTAAAGAAATTATGTTTTTTAGGAAAACATTTCAGCATTTTTCTCCATATAATGGACTGATATGGTGCCCTGATTTTGAACTTTCAAAAGGCAGTTTAAATGCAGCTTCAAACGATCCCAAATGCGGTTGTAAACAATCCCAGCAGAGGAGGAAGGGTCTTATCTAGCATGAGGATCGGTTATTTTCATAAAATACAATTTATATACTTTTTAATCTCAAACGCTCGTCTTGTCTTGCTCTCCCTGAACTCTGTGTATTCTGGTTCAAGACAGTTAGGGTATGTCGAAAAAACTCCAATCATATTTTCTCCCTCAACTTAAAAAATCATTTTAAAATCATCCAACATCGTTGCAGAAGTACTGACCCAGTCTTTGCAAAGTGAACATGCAAAGAAGAACAAAGACCCTTAACAAAAAAGGTGAAACTACGATATAGGGCAATTTTGAAGTTGAGGGAGAACATGAGATGGGAGTTTTTCGACATACCCTAACTGTCATGAACTGAAACAAAAACAGTCCAGGCAGAGTAAGACAAGATGAGCGTTTGGCATTTAAAAAGTATATAAATTGTTTTATTATAAAAAGTATATAATTATTTTTATTAAAATAACTGATCGTTTCGCTAGATAAGACCCTTCTTTCTCAGCTGGGATTGTTTACAACCATATTTGGGATTGTTTGAAGCTGCATTTAAACTGCATTTTGGAAGTTCAAAATCAGGGCACCATATCAGTCCATTAAATGGATAAAAATGCTCAAATGTTTTCCTCAAAAAACATAATTTCTTTATGACTGAAGAAAGAAAGACATGAACATCTTGGATGACCAGGGGGTGTGAGTACATTACCTGTAAATTGTTGTTCTGGAAGTGGACTCCTCCTTTAATGTGTTATTGATAGTAAGGCGGTAGTTGTAGTAGTTATGTTTAGGTATTGGGCTGGGTTAAGGGATGTAGAATATGCTCTTGCAGAATAAGGCATTAAAGGATTAGTTCACTTCCAGAATAAAAACTTCCTAATTTACTTGCCCCCACATCATTCAAGATGTTCATGTCTTTCTTTCTTCAGTCAAAAGGAAATTAAGGTTTTTGAGGAAAACATTCCAGGACTTTAATGGGAGCCAGCAGGTTGAAGGTCTAAACTGCAGCTTTAAAGGGCTCACATGATCCCAGCTGAGGTACAAGAGTCTTATCTAGCGAAACGATCGGTCATTTTCTAAAAATAAATAAATAAATATATACATTTCTATACTTTTTAACCACAAATGCTCATCTTGCATTAGCCCTCGTCCACAACTACACATTACATAATCCTGCTGGAAAGGTCACACATGGCTAGTTTTTCGTCTGTGTACTTTTTTTCAAAAAAGGTAGGGTAGGTCCATCTCGTTTTCACTTCCAACTTCAAAATCATCCAAAATTGCTGTTTTACCTTTTTTAGTAAAGTGTGTTTGACTTTCTTTGCATGTTCTCTTTGTAAACATTGGGTCTGTACTTCCGCCTACATGACGTGACCTTTCCAATGTGATTGCATAATGTGAGGTTGAGCTAGTGCAAGATGAGCATTTGTAGTTAAAAAGTATATACATTTATATATATATATTTTTTTTTTTAGAAAATGACCAATCGTTTCGCTAGATAAGACCCTTATTCCTTGGCTGGGATCATTCAGAGCCCTTTGAAGCTACATTGAAACTGCAATTTGGACCTTCAACCCATTGATCCCCATTGAAGTCCACTATATGGAGAAGAATCCTGGAATGTTTTCCTCAAAAACCTTAATTTCTTTTCGACTGAAGAAAAAAAGACATTAACATCTCGGATGACATAGCAGTGAGTAAATTATCTGTAAATTTTTATTCTAAAGGTGAACTAATCCTTTAATGTCTTATTCTGCATGACCATATGTGACCATGGAGCACAAAACCAGTCTTAAGTTGCATGTGTATATTTGTAGCAATAGCCAAAAATACATTGTATGGGTCAAAATTATTGATTTTTCTTTTATGCCAAAAATCATTAGGATATCAAGTAAAGATCATGTTCCATGAAGATATTTTGTAAATTTCCTACCATAAATATATCAAAACTTAATTTTTGATTATTAATATGCATTGTTAAGAACTTTTCTCAATTTTTGGATTTTTATGCACCCTCAGATTCCAGTTATCCAAATAGTTGTATCTCGGCCAAATATTGTCCTATTATAACAAACCATACATCGATGGAAAGCTTAACCCAAAATCTTAATGATTCCAAACTTTTGCCATTTTTTGCCATTGTTTTTTGATTCCAGTACTATTTTAGTGAACTTCTCGTTTTAATATGTGCTTTATAATTCCTAACAAACAGCCAATATGCTAGTAATATGCATGCTAATAAGCAACTAGAGAATTAGTCCCTAAACTAAAGTGTTACCAGCTTTTTTTATGTTTTTGAAAAAAAAAATGTTTTGAACAATGATAATAAGAATCATTGTTGAAAGTTGAGCACTAAATCATAAAAAGCTGTCATAAACCCTATTCGGACGGTGATTGCTTCTGATATGGACGTCTGTAAAAATACATTTACATATCACCTGGATTCGAATGGCGATTTATTTACAGTGGAAAAGCCAGTTCTGTGATCCTACGAACCCGAGAACATGCTGCTCACGTGGCCAGTCACATGATTGTCTCCTATATAAATAAAATGAATTTTATTTACAAATTTATTCTTATTATTGTGTAAAATTAAATTAAAAATACTTATGTAAAACGTATTCTTATTATTCCAAGCATATTTTATAACATATAATCCTATTTATTGTTTGATTATTTAAATCTCCTGTTTAAAAATAGGAAAACAGATGCGCTATAGTTGTATATATTTATACCTAATATAGTTGCATTCTGGGTTGCCAGGTTTTCACAACAAAACCCGCCCAATTGCTACTCAGAACTAGCCCAAAACTAGCCCAATTGCATTTCGAGGTGGGTCCCCTGTTAAAAATCGCATTCCAAGGGATAAAAATTTTTTTTTTTTTTTTGTCAGGGTTCCCCTGGTAAATTTGTATTTCAGGAGCTAAATATGACGTTATTGGTGACGATTCAACCTGGCAACAGTGTTAAAGTAGCCCAATTACCTGCTGCTGCTATAATAAAAACATTTTGAATGTTTACATGCTTTTCTTCTCTTTCTGCTCCATTCGCTGTAGTGGAGCAGTTAGAAAGTATTGTTTTTTTAAATACTTTCTAGCATTTCAGTAATAAATATGCATGCAAATTACAGCAGTACAACCGTTACAAGTACAACAGTTACTGTACGGTGTTAGGCAGTAGTCAAAAAGGTATTAAACATTGAATTTTGAATCAATTTCTTCTCATAAACTCAGAGATGTGGATTTGGATGGCAATTAAATTACCACACAACCTTGGTGCATTTGTCAAAAAACAGCTGGCAATTCGGCCGGGGATTTTTACGAGGATGGTGAGAGGAAAAAACGCAGACATCCTGGATTGAGGCGGCAATTAAATTACCAACTACCCCCTGTAAATGGTGAAAATCACTTGCGTCCCCATGAGAAACCATTACCGTCCGAGTAGGGCTATAGAATGATTTCTGAAGGATCATGTGACACTGAAAATTCAGATTGTGCAACAAATTAAAAAAAAAATAAGAAAAAAAAAAACACAAAATACTTACTAAGCTCCCAAGCGCCCCTTGGAGGATGATGAGGTTATGTTGCAAATGCTTAAAGACCGTGTTTCCCAAACTTGTGGTTTGTGAGGAAACTGCACAGGGTTTGTGAATTGACAAAAAAACTAATGATTAATTCAACAGAACATAATATTAAAATAACCAATGCGGCTGTACAGTCTTATCAAACCGTGATTATCAAGTCATACGTTATTTAAGGAAAGACGTTTTTCATCTAACATCATTACAAAGAAGCTGTTGGTGTTTCAAGTCTGAACCTGATGCAGTTTTAGTCACACATTTAAGTGTTCCCTGTTTTTGGACAGATGGATTCAGTAGTAATGAGGCCACACTGAAACCAGGGAGCCAAAACAAGAAATTCAAGGAGTTTATCATATCATGATTGCTTCAGGGTATAGTTCACCCAAACAATATGAATTCTGTCAGCGTTCACTCACCTCACAAACGTGTATGACTCTGGAATGTAAAAGGTGAACTTTTGAGGAATATTCTCACAGATTTTCAGTATATTGAGTAAACCAGGACTAGGGCTGCACAATAAGGGTTGAGCAATTAATCACAGTTAGTTTACTTAAAAAGTATAATCACGGTTATTAATCAATCACAATTACTGTCATTCTAAGTTTTTTTTTTTTTTTTTGTACATTTCATCAAGAATTATTACGTTTACATTAGCACAAATCAAGAAAATGTTATTGTATGCTTACAGATTCAGTCATGGCAAATAGTGCAAATGACATGTAAAAGAAAATAGGCTGTATGACGCTTTTATATGAGTGGAATATCTCGATAGAAAGCGCTTGCGCATGGTTGCCAGGTTGGGAAGATTAAATAAAACACTGTGGAGAAAATGTATTGATTTAGGAGAAAAGCTCTGTTAGGGGGATTTAAATTCTTGACATCTGGCAACCGTGACCATGAAAGCTTGCAGAGGCTTGTTACCAATGCAAGATAATGCAAATGCTAAATGAGTGAAACATTTTCAGGATAAAAAAAAAATCAGTGGGAAGATATTGCAGATAATTATGCTTATGTCGTGAGAAGCAGAAACTGATTACGATTAAAATGCGATTTATCGTGCAGCCCTAACTGTGAGACTCTAATTGTAAAGCTTTAAAAAATGATTCAAAACTTAAAAAAGCATCTATGTTCTATCTGTGGATTAATGTTCAAGTCATTATTCACTGATAATCTGAAGTGAACTGGATGAGCACGTTTCATGATCACTCAGCCTGGTTTTGTGAACTAGATTAGCAGATTCACAGAAATAATTAGACTTTGTTCATGAATCAAACATTGCCACCGCTCCCATAAAAGTAAATCGCAGTAAGGGTGAGTAAATGACAGATGTTCATTTTGAGTGAACTATTCACACCAGGTTATAGTAAAGTGTTATGACTGTTACATCAGTTGTGATCTAACTCTAACCATGTTTTCTTTCAGATGGCTCATATCACCGCAGTTTCCGCCGAGGAAGCGGTGGCCACCATCCCACGGAGAAGCGGCTCAGACGCGCCCGAGGTTCACGAAGCGACAGGCCACGTCTGGAAACCCTTGACTCTAGGGTAGGGGACCGCAGGAGGTCCAACAGCGTCCTGGACGGCAGCAGGACCGGCAGCCTTACGCTGCACTCCACCCGCTACCGCCACGAAGACTCCTGCTCCACCTGCTCCTCTTCCTCGGACTCAGAGGAGGAAGGCTTCTTTCTGGGCCAGCGCATTCCTCTGCCGCCACAGCTGACGGGTGGAGAGAGAGCAGCAGAAGCACAGAGAGAGGACGAGGACAAGAGCCGCAGAGGAAGCTTTAGGAGAAGAAGGACACAGAGTCTCAGTAGGAAAGACAAAGACAAGGACAAGGACAAAAACTGCATATTGTCCTGAGACTAAGACGTATATGTTAAAGAATGCAGTCAAGACTCTCTGAACCAACAAGCTGCTCAGTCAAGAACAAAGTTTATGAGTGACATTTTGTATGATAAAAATAGAAACTATCTAACAGTCTGTGCATCTGTGTAACAGTATTTTTAGGTGATGAAATATTATCCAATATCAGTTTCAGTATCAGGTTGCTTAGTCAAATCTACTGGCATTATTATTCGGGCCAAGGAACATTTCTAATTCAAATTTTGGTTGTCGTAGGATAAGTAGAACTACAGTTTCTAAATTTATACGAGAGAACTAGGTGAACTAATTTCATTTTACGTTTCTTTACAGCTAAAAGCCTGTTTCTCACACCACAAATATTCAGCTCAACATTCACACCGATTTTGCCATGCAGTTCAATTGTTCAGTATGGAAGCTTGTTTCCACCACTGAATTAAAATTAAAAAAAAGTCATTCTAACGCTTTCACTATTATGACTTTTTATCTCGCAATTGTGACTTTTTTTCTCAGAATCTCATGATATAAACTCACAATTCTGACTTTTTTTTAGAATTGTGAGACAAACTCACAATTGCAAGTTATACAGTCTTGCAAAGAATTAGGAGAAAAATGTTGTATGGACTATATAAACTTGAATTGAAAATTTAGAATTGTAAGAATTGTGAGAAAAAAAAAATCATAATTAGAAGAAAAACGTAAGAAAAAACTCAGAACTGGGAGGAAAATTTAGAATTGTAAGATATAAACTTGCAATTGTGAGAAAAAATCTGAATCAGAAGAAAAACGTAAGAAAAAAAACTTATGGAGGAAAAAAGAAGTGTGACAAACTTGAAATTGTGAGAAAAAAAATCAGAATTGGGAGGAAAAAAGTTAGAATTGTGACAAACTTGTAATTGTGAGGGGGGAAAAAAATCAAAATTGAGAGGAAAAAAGGGAAAAAAATTGAATTTGGAGAAAAAAGTTAGAATTTTGACAAACTTGCAATTGTGAGAAAAAAAATCAGAATTGGGAGAAAATAAAGTAAGAAAAAAACTCAGAATTGGGAGGAAAATTTAGAATTGTAAGATATAAACTTGCAATTGCAAATAAAAAAAAAAGTATTGCAAATTTATATCTTTATTTCTCTTAATTGTGAGTTTATTTCCTGCAATCTTGACTTTATAACTCGCAATTGTGACTTACTTCATAATTCTGAGTAAACTCAGAATTGTGAGATTAAAAAGTCACAATTACCTTTTTTAAAATTCTTTTTTATTCAGTGGTGGAAACAGGCTTTCATAGTTTAGAATAGGGCAGATGAATAAATGAAAATGCAATTTCACTCATAAGTATTCCTCTGCTATTCACTGTTGCTTACAAAAAGTTGCTTTGTTTGAGACCGCCACCAAGTTTTAGCTTCATGTAACAGCAGCCAGCAACTTTGGGCATGTGATAAAAAGTGTGAACGTTATTGGTTGGCTAGTTTTAAACTGAGATTAGAACACCTGTCTGTAAAAAAAAAAAAAAAAAAAAATGGTGTCGGTCTGAACAGATGCTCATTTAAAATTAAATTGTTTATTGCACCGGATTTTTGTGACAATTATTTGTCTTGGTGTAAACAAGCCTGGAATCAGAGCCAAGGTAACCATGTTCAAACTGGAATATAAGCATGCTGTAATACAGTATGCATTGTTACATGAATGCAACACTAAATGTTTGCACCAGTAATGTGCTACTTTGTCACATGACCTCAAAAATAGCCATCTTGTGTTTTTAAATATGAATTTGTTAAAATGTCTTTTGGAAGTCAAATAATGAACCAAGTTAACAATCACAGATGTGCAATTACATTGAAAGTGTGTGGTCAAATCAAGCACGGTGCAATGTGGGATGAAATACTGAGTGTTTACCCTACTAAAAAGTGAACATTTTGACAAATTGTCAACGTATAACAAACATCCCATGCATAATATTCATTGTATGAACAGTATACAGTGGTTGTATGCTATTCACACAGCCTGAGTGCTGGTGAAAGATCATTCCAGTTATTCAGCAAAACCAGTTAAAAATCATAGAAATTAGTTTTTATATATATATATATATATATATATATATATATATATATATATATATATATATATATATATATATATATATATATATATATATATATATTTTATATTGGGGAAAGTTACTTTTAGGTTACTTTTAAAGTAATACATTACAATATTGCATTACTCCCTAATAAGTAAATAATCACACTACTTACTTTTTATGAAAAGTAATGTGTTACTTTACTTCTGCATCACTTTTTAACATCTTGCCTGGGCTTGGTTGCTTGTTTGTTTTTAATAAGAAAAAAATAATAATATATTTGGGGCAAATGTAAAAAGCCTTTTTACACAAAGTGAAACAAATAAGCCTTAGGCTGAAGGAAATAATTTAATTATTGCAGGTTTACATCATATTCTGAGTTTGCATTTCATTTTTGATTCATTTTGAGGAATACTGAATCTGTTTTGTGCAAGTGAGATGAGTAAATGCATGTTCACATTTAGTCTATAACTACAATAAAATCATGTTCATACAGCACACACAACACATCTGCACTTATTCCCGATTTCTCTCAACATGCACACAGGAGAGCTGTCAGTCAATAAATTGAAAAACAAAGTAACTGGCTTTACTTATTAAAAAAGTAGCTTGCATATTTTAAATTATTTATTAAAAAGTAATGTGTTACTTTACTAGTTACTTGAAAAAGTAATGATTACTAAGATTGATTACTAACTCGCGTTAGTTGTAATGTGTTACTTCCCCAACACTGGTTATATCAGTCACTTAACTTCCACGTCTGCTAAAGCCACAGTACAAGTTGAAATGTTAATTGCTAAATCTAAAACAAACTACTTTTACAGGTAAATAGCTGTTGCTTGTTTAACTGGTTTGGAGACGCTGTGTAATTTGCACTTGTTTAAGGTTTAACTATGTGAAACTTATTGAAATGCAAACACAATCTTGTGGAGTTATTGTATTCAAGCGTGGACTAGAAACAAAAAGTCAACATACTATGTAGCGAAAGTCAAAAGTCAGAAAGTGAAACAGGCTGCCATATAACAGAAAATGGGAAAATATAATCTTTATCTCCTCATCAGCTGTATTATATGTAAATATTGGCATTTCAAACCTCTCCGTGTAAATGAGAGTTTAAATAAAGACACATGACTTTGACTTTGTGTTTTGAAAAAAAAAAAAAGATCAAAGGATACTATGTTAAAAATGTATTTTTATAAACAATGGTGATGGTTTTTTATTCTTGTCAAAATGCTTTTGGGTTAAAATAATTTTTAGACACTTAAAAAAGTTCTCTTTTCGAATGAGAAAAATAAAACACTTGGAGCTACATTCTTTTTTTTTTTTTTTTTTTTTTTTTTTTGCATTTAAAGTAATTTTGGTAACATAAGGATAATTAGTTAACATTAGTTAACTCCATTAGTTAATATTAACTAAGAATGAACAATACTTCTCCAGCATTTATTAATCTTAGTTAATATTAACTTCAGCATGTAGTAAGTTGTGTTTGTTAGCATTAGTTAATGCACTGTGAACTAACATGAACAAACAATGAACGACTGTATTTTTATTAACTAACATTAGCATAGATTAAAAAATAGTGTAATAAAAGTTTGTTCATTGCTCATTTGTTAGTTAACACATTAACTATAACACTTTATTTGAAGGTCTGATTCTCACTGTTAACTAGTTGCTTATTAGCATGCATATTACTAACATATTTGCTGTTTATTAGTACTTGTTAGGTACATATTAACGTCTTATTCTGTATGACCATACTCTACATCCTTAATCCCACCCAATAACAACTACCTTACTAACTATTAATAAGCAGCAAATTAGGAGTTTATTGTGGCAAAAGCCATAGTTAATGGTTTGTTAATAGCGAGAACTGGACCTTAAAATAAAGTGTGACCACATTACCTAATGTTTACAAATGACGCCTTATTGTAAAGTGTTCCCGTAATTGTTGAAAGGAACTAAAAAAAATGATTAGACTCATATCCTGTTTTTATCATGCAATTTTTAAGTTTATAAATAACACTCTACAAATCAGAAATACCTACTCTGTGTAAGAATTCCAAGATTTTACCCTTTAACTGTCACCGTCCACCCTGTGGACGCCTAGGTTTACTTCACCATATTACAAATAAATCCTAATCTAATCATTACAAACTATATATCGTTGGAAAGGTCTAAGACTCCTAAATAGATATTTTACCATATTTTTGTGTTCGAAATTATGTAGGAATATATGTCATATAATAATATATGTCAAGAGTGTCACTTAAACAAATCTACATCATAACATGAGTTCCTACCTTTGTCACAAAAGACTTTCTTTGTTGCCTTTTTCCCTTTCACACTTTAGAAATCATAAAAATTATATATCAGTTCAAAACTTAACATTTCAAAATTCATCAATTGAAAGGCATTTTAAAATCAGACATTGCATTACCATGGAAAATGTACATCGAAATCATATTACAAAATGTTTTCATTAATGAATTATAAAAATTTAAGTCTGGATAGTGCATTTTTATGTCTGTGTTAAAAAATGGGAGTGACAGTTAAAGGGTTAAAAAAAAAAAAAAAAAAAGAATATATTGTCTTCTCAAAACTAATTGACTAGCAACTAATTTGATGTCAAATGTCTTTTCTCTACCTACAGCGTCACTTAGATTCCAGACAAAAGGTGGCATAAGGAAATTCTCAAGGCAAAGGTTGCTTTTTTTTCTTTCAGTGATCAGGTGACTCAAAGGGCATACGGGACATACTTCCTGGAGTTCCTGATTGGACGGGACAAGAAAAAAGCGCAGGAGGAGTGTTTGAGTAGAGTCAAACCTGTCTGGCAAGTTTTACTTTCTCCTCAACACAAACACACGCGTGCACCATCTGCCTCGCTTTCTTTCTGCTTTCTGACGCACAGAAGACATTACTGAATGAATTCACTCTCTGTCCTACCTGAATCAAACTTTAGAGATTAGAGGGGAAAACCAGTGCTGTTGAGTTTCCTGAAAGAGTCACAGGTATGTTTGGCTGTGTGCGTATTCTCTGTGTATGTCTCAATGTGATTTTAAACAGTGTGGCTAACATATCATTTACTACATTCTGTTATCTACGTTTGTCTCGTTCTAATTAACTGTTGCGGTAACTGTTGTTTTGGTTCTAGACATTAGCCTGGATCGTGTAGAGACATGCCATATCCTGTCCCTGGAATCTGTAAGTGAAATCCTGTGTTCTATTTATTTGTGTTGACTTTATTTTTTTCTTGCCTTAAGGGATTTATTTCATATTTACTTCATCTTTTAATCTTGTTGCTGTGTTTAAAACAAGTATATAGAAATATAGATAAAAGGAGAGTGAGGTCAGAAAGGCTGATTGACTGATGGAGACAATGGAAGAGCAGAGAGGATGAAAGGATGAAATAATGTACGGATCGTAAAAGACAGGAACGGATAGACTACACGGTGCACTTTAACCTTAGGCGGAGTGCTGGCTGTTACGTTAAAGGAATGATAAACATTTAGACAATGAGCTGGTATGTTATTGGCAGTGCTTTGCCTCTTAAGTGAAAGTGTCTTTCCATTGATACAAGCAGCACAGCTGTCATTGATTAACAACACTGGACAGAAATCCAGTTTGAAATATCAAAAAGTCCCTCAGGTTAACCAGTGACTTCAGTGTCACATTTCTCGCTGAGGTCACATTCCTAGGTGGGCATGTGATTGTTGCAATCTTGGACAAATGCTTTCATATCAGTCATGTTGGTTTGCTAAATGGAAGGGCAGTGAAATACACTCTTAAAAATACAGGTGCTTTAAAAGGTTCTTCACAGCGATGCCATAGTAGAACCATTTTTAGTTCTACAAAGAACCATTCAGTCAATGGTTCATTAAAGAACCATCTCTTTCTTACCTCTTACCTTTTTATGATCTAAAGAACCTTCTTTTGTGAAACAGAAAGGTTCTTCAGATGTTAAAGGTTCTTTATGGAACCATTTAGACAAAAAAGGTTCTTCTATGGCATCGTGAAGCAGCTTTATTTTTACGAGTGTAGGCTTTCAGTCTGATTTACAGTTATCTTAGGAAGTGTTCAATTAATAATTTCTTTAAAAATCAACTAAGTGAACGTTAGTTCCATCAATATGCTAGTAGAAAGTGGTAGCCTTTCAGCCACTGCTAATGGAGTCTCTTGATAATGGCTTCATAATGGCTTCAAGCCATCCTACATCAACAGCCTAAAGAGCTCATTAGTGGTGTTTGCCAAAGCAAGTATCACTATTATTAATGCGCATACTTAAGGACAGGAACAAACCTCTAACCCCAAGCGTTTATTTTTGGAAGTGTAACCATTTGTTTTACAGCCATGAAAGACGCTAATCTGAGAGTTGTGCTATAGCTTTTGTAAGCAATTAAAATAATTTTAAATAGCAGATGTAAAACTGATGAAAGAAAACCTCATAGACTTACTTAAGGAAAGGCCTTAGCCATAAAAAAATAACCATGGTCTTACTACATTTAAAAACCATGGTAACCACAAACGTACCATGGTTTTGCTAGACTAACCATAGATGGCATTTGTAGTAAAACTGTAGTTATACAAATCATAATACACCAAAAATGCACTACTATACGGCGGCTCTCATTTCCTGTCCTTGCGACCCCCCACTCTGCACATTTTGTAGGTGTCTCTTATCACGTCAGACGTTTGTTCTATTCAACCATAAGTGCCCTGCGAAGTGGACACTCAAGTACTATAGAAATATATTAGCTGAGCTCCCACACATTTTTTTAGATAATTATGGTCCCTTATTCGAAGCATAAACCATAAGATACAGCGTGTCCACCCTGTCATGGACATATATATTACTGTTAAATACGTTTTCATTGCAATATTAAGATGCAAATTATATTTTCTGAAAGGTATAATGTCGCTTACCTAAACAGGGTTATTTGTTTGCTTTCAAATTATAAATGCATAAAAGATTTTATGTAAATGTGTTTTTAAAGAAACTCATACAATTCACACATGTATTTTTTCTTATTTGGATGTTATTGCCCCCACACCTAGCTATTGAACACACTGGATTATATAGATATGATTGAATTATTATTTGAAATATTATTTTAAAATATCAATATGACAGGGTGGACCGGTACATGACGGGGTGACACATGACAAAATATGACAATGAAACATTTATTCAACTTTGAAAAAAATAATATAATAATAATTATATTTATTACATTCTCAATCACAATGATACCCCCCTCCCCCTCTTTCATTTCAGCTTTTATCAATATTAACTACAAATGAATGCTATGTCCACCCTATCGAGTCTAAGTGGCCGACAGGGTGGACATTTTGAGCTTCAATTAGCATATTAGCTTACAACAAACTGTGACTACACTGTAAAAAACAAAAAAACAAACAAACAAAAAAAAAAACACAATTTGAGTCAACTTAAAATAATCTGTTACCCTGCAGCCTGAAAATTTTAAGTTCAGTCAACTCAAATAAGTTTAGTCAACTTGAACTGTTAAGTTGTACTAAGTGAAAACGTAGATATTTGAGTTGACTAAACAAACAATTTGGTTTGTTAAACTTAAAACCTGGGCTTGTTACCCAGCTGCCTTAAAATTTTGAATGTTTGAATGAACTCAAATATCTAAGTTGTCACTTAGTACAACTCAACATTTCAAGTTGACTAAACTTTTTTGAGTTGACTGAACTTAAAATTTTAAGGCAGCTGGGTAACAAATTATTTTAAGTTGAATCAACATTTTTTTTTTTTTTTAACAGTGTAGCTAAATAGTTAGACTGGTTGTTGAAGAGAATTTGGTATATTTAAACTTACATATTTCGAAAATACTGTATTCTATTCACTTACAGCATATTTTATGCTGACAGGGTGGACATGTTAAGCTTAGAAAAAGCAAGTAAGCAAACTCATACGAAGAAAATTTGTCAATTTAAAAGTCACCAACATACTCACCTCAGCCACTGAAATTCCCACCACTGAAGAGATAAAATAAACTGTTGTCCCGATGTCACTAAAGGGGACGGCATTTTCTTGAAGTGGTGGATTCCCCCAGTATGACAGGGTGGACAATCATTCAAGGGACATGGACAAACTCTTCATCTTTATTAAATCAAAATACCATTTTTACTACTAAATGGTCAAACTGAGTAATCTCTTAATTAACAAAATATTAATAGGAGAACAAATTTTTTACATTTTATAATTTGACTATTTTCTACTCTCATTCAAATTTAATGAGCAGTGCATGGGACATAGCAAAATAACACGCATCCTCCTACACAAAACAAAAATCAAGCAATGCTTTTGTTATGAATAAAAAAGCCTAATATAACAAACCCTTTTATAGTCATTTTTATCATGGCAAATGAGTTATTTATGTACAGGACACCAAAAGGCACCCTACAGTGATATTGACCCATATGTATCATTCAAAGGGCATTAAAGTGTGCGAGGCGAGAAGGGGTCATGAACTGAGAAACCAAAATTCCCTTGATTGTTTGACATATAAGAGGTCACTGTACTATAAAACATCCTGTAAGTTTCAGAACTCAAAACTTTGTCTTTAGTCTAAAAACAGCTTATATTAAAGGCAGTCTGCCAAAACGGCAGCTTTTGGAATGTTCCTACGTATGATGTAACGGATAGATAAGCGCCGCCTCCGCAGAAGATCGACATCACTGCCTGTTCAGCCCCGCTCACCAATTCACGCATACAGTGTTCACCAAAGTGGCGAACACGCAGGTCTACGCAAAAACCAAACGATAAAGATGGCTCTGAAGACAACAAGACGCTCTGCAGTGCCAATTTGTGGAAAAACAGTCTTTGCATTGCCTTCCTTCTGATCCCAACATTAGGAAAGAGTGGATGAACTTTGTTTTTAATGAAGTTCCAGACCACGTCAGTAAGAACTTGGTCCATTGTTTATTTCATTTTACAGCAAATTTTTTAAGAATTACCCATAGTGTCAGCGACGCAACACTCGTTTCCTTATCTAATGGAACCGAGGTTACATTAGTAACCAGAGCGACACAATTTCGACACAGGATTTTCAAAAAGATTGAAACTAAAAAATTATGCTGTGCCGCCTATATTGTTTTTTCATATAAAAATCATCTCGATAATTATTGCAATAAATGTAATATTTTTATTTCTTTCAAGTTTAAAGGCAGATTTCTGCTACAATTTGAAAGTTTAAAAAAAAAAAAACAGGCGGTTAAATGTGGCTTTAAAATATTGGTCAGAACATGACAAACACTTCATGTTTTTTTTGTTTTTTTAATTCACACTTTCCTATCATTTTTCTTTTACAAAATAAATATATTAATAAAACAATTTCTTAGTTTTGCATGTTTTAATGAGTAACATTGTTTCAAATCAAGAAACAGGTTTGTGTTACCTGATAATATTAATAATAATAATATAACATTTTTTTGTCTCTTAGAAATACACATTTGATAGTAGCTTGAGTTAGGACGCAGATGTAGATTTATGTTCATTATCAAAATCAGTAAAAACTCTAGCAACCTCATTTTCATGTGGTGAAATTTAATTATTCTGTTTGAGGGTTTTTTTTTTTTTTTTCTTTTAATTAACCATTGCCCTTCTTTAGTATCATCCATAGATCATGATAATAGCAGTTAAAAACACAAATATAGCACCTTAATACCATGGTAAAAATGTAATATGGTTCCTAGGTATTTGTATGAAAAACAGTAGTTTAAACACTATTATTATAAAGTAGGGGTGTAAGAAAATATCGATTCACGTGTGTATCACGTTATTTTGTTTGCCGATACTATATCGATTCTCAAAAACGGAATATCAATATTTAAAAATAATAATAATAATAATAATAATAATCATACAAGATTCATGACAGTTGCTTCGTTTTGAGCCTATATCCTGATATATCCGCTAGATTGCAGTCTTCTTATCTCTGAATTTAAACAGTGACAGGAATACTAGCATAAGGGCACGCCACTAATGTTAGCGTTAATTGAGGACGAAAGAATAGCTCTTGCTCCCGCCTCGGTGTAAAGTGTGGCGTCATGTCAGCTTTTGAGGTAACATTCACTACAGGACGCGGCAAGCACCGGAAGCGGCTGCCCGCCGCTTTCTCTCGTGGTGGGGCTGTTTTGTGCAGTTGAGGTGGTGCTCGCGTCACGGTCTCGGCGATTACACGCAGAGCATAATTACAAACTGAAAAACTTGCGAAATCCAAAACTTTTGAAATTCTCAGAACAAAAAGGTTCTCAGAATGTCCAATATCTGTATTTATTTTATTGTTTTACAATTCTTTTGTTTTCTTTAGGAATCCTGTAAGCACTTTGGTTACAAGTGTAAACTTAAATTGTAAAGCAGGGTCTAAAAATATATATGGTCTGTATATAAAAGCTTACATTTTATACATTTAATAAGTAAAGAATCTTGCAAGCACTTTATTTTCCCCCTTTAGTCATACTGCACAAAAAGTGATTAAATAACATTGAATGGTTTGCATATGGTGGTGGTGTTCTTAATTACAGCTTTCCTAAAACTATGTCCTATTCATAAAATAAGAAATATCCCAATATATCGCCTTGTTTACAATATCGCAATGTATCACAACATGTCGTATCGCAACCCCTGTAACGTGATGCATATCGTATCGCCAGATTCTTGGCAATACACAGCCCTATTATAAATGCATAAATGCTAAAGCTTAATCACAAAAAAAAAAAAAAAAAAACTAAAAGTAATTATATTCCATTACTCCTCCTTCAATACATTTAATACATGTCTACATTAATAATAAATAAAATTTGACACAAATATACCCACATTTCTGACACAATACAACTGTGCAGTTAGAGCTACTACAGTAAATCTATGGTAGGCTAAATGATGGCGATTTATAGATTAAAATGTAAATCGGAACACAGCTCATGCATTAGAACCGCTGGTCTATAGTGATTTGAACTGGTTGACACTGTGGTTGCTGCAAAATCAGGATTTGAATTGATCTGACCACTCGTAATTCACTGAAGTTGTTCAAATACTACAGTTCTCCTGCCCTAAGTATGGTTAGTGAACCATGCTCTGAAATCAGTGTGTGCAACAGTTTAAAATCATACCACACTAAATGGTGTTCTACTGGAATGCTACTGGTACTGTTACTTGCCAGCCACATGCTGGAAACGTGCTTGTGACGTGAGAAATGCTTATCAGTATGTGATGTAATACATACTGTGTCTGGGTCCAAAACTTTAGTCAGTTTCAAGTGAGATTAGTATCTCAACAGCTGTTTATGACCACTATTCATATATTGCACACCATTAATCTAAGGGCCTGTTTACACCTGGTCACTTCACGTGTTTTCTCTGATCGGATAGATAACCGATCGTGAAAAGACCAGGCATAAATGCCCTCCAAAATGCTTTCGAGACGCATTTAAATCTGATCACTCAAACCACTTCAGGAGGTGGTCTGGGCCGCATTCCAGACCAAACTGGACAAGTGTAAATGCATCTAGTTGTTGAAACCACATATGCAATATTTACTCCTCCCAAAATATTAAAATAATAAACTTGTGAAAGTGTTTTATAGACTATATGGCATGTTATAGTCAGATAATTCAGCACTTATGCAACAAGCACCACTGCGGATGAGGGTAAAAATGTTAAAAAATAACCCAATAAAATGACCCAACAGGCTGAACCCAGCATTTAAAATAAATTAAAAATAAATAACTCAGCATTTTTTAGAGGACAGAAAAACTACTTGGCACCTGAGTAAAAATGTTAAAAATAACCCAAAATAAAGACCCAACAGGTTGAACCCAGCATTTGGGTTAAAAATTAAGTAACTCAGCATTTTTAGAGTGAAAAACTACCCAGCACCTGAGTAAAAATGTTAAAAATAACCCAATAAAATGACGCAACAAGCTGAACCCAGCATTTGAGTAAAAAAAAAAAAAATAATAATAACCCAGCATTTTTTTTTTTTAGAGTGCAGAAAAACTACCCAGCACCTGGCTAAAAATGTTAAAAATAACCCAATAAAATTACTTAATTGGCTAAACCCAACATTTGGGTAAAAAATAAATAAATAAATGAATAAAAAACAGGATTTTTAGAGTGCAGAAAAACTACCCAGCACCTTGGTAAAAACTTTAAAAAATAACCCAACAAAATGACCCAACAAGCTGAACCCAGCACTTGGGCTAAAAAAAATAAATAAATAACCCATCATTTTTAAAGTGCAGAAAAAAGAAAAAAAAATAGCCCAGCATTTTTTAGAGTGCAGAAAAACTGTTTGGTTACCCACATTCTTCAAACTATGTTCTTTAGCAACAATCTAGCCACATTCTTAAAACCCAACACACACTGCAATACTGGCAACCACCCACAAACAACGCCCTAACACTGTGGTTGGTGACTTGAACAGGCAAGCACCACTCATGAAAATACAATTACTATTGCAAAGTCATTAAAAGTGTGTACATAGAGTAAACCATCTATCATCATGTCTAGTTGCAATTTTCTGTTTGTCATAATTATCTCTGTTCCCCCAGGATTTAAAACATGAATCGTGTGTCTCCAGTGCATTAATGTGGAAGTGTACTCTGCCTGCAAGCCCATTCATCTACTTCCGAACAAACCAGTGCCAAAGATGTCAACAGACACTCTCCAGCCGTCTTCACGGAGAATAATTAGGCTGACTGTAACTCCTGGCGCACCAAGTCGCAACCCAGAACTCGGCTGTCCAGTCAAATCATCTCCAGGGATACGCAAACCAAGTGCGGTGGAACGTTTGGAAGCAGACAAGGCCAAGTACGTCAAGAGCCAACAGGTGGCTTTGAAGAAGCAGCAACCAGTTATTTGTCCCCCCAACAACAGCCAGAGTGGACAAGTTGCTCAACAGCCTTCAAGAAAGATCCCTGCAAGACCTACAAAGTCTGAAACGCCACCTCTTATCCTGGAACATCTTTGCAAGTTGATTGATGGAGTCAGCGATGCCACCGTTCCAGTCGTTTCTACACAACCCAACAACTCTAACACTGCTGATTCATGCAAGGCCCCCTCTCCAACAGTGGAAGAACTTTCTGTTGGGTCGACTTCAGCAAGTCAAGGAAAAGCGGCAGTAGAAGCCTCAGGGGCGAGCGGATGTCCCACCATGACAGTGCGGAGAGTGGACGTCAAGCCGCAGTTACCTAAGATGAGGATGGCCAGTAGACCACAGCTACAGAACCGGCCACCGGTGCAACAGACCATGCCGCAGGTCCCAATACAACTTCTGCGCTTGCTTAGACCATACACACAATCAAATCAGCAGCCAATTGACTTCAAAAGGCTCCACAATGTCACACAAACAAATGGAACCCGAGGAGCTATTAAACCACCAAACTGTGCCATGCCAACCTCACCTTCCTCGAAATCCCCAGCTAGCCCACCTCCACCCCTTCCCACAAAACCAAACACAGAAGCATTATCGTGTCCCTCACCGACCCCACTTACTCCAAACTCCACAGCTTTGCTCCTAGCCAATGACTTCCAGTCTCCGCCATCTCCGGCCATCACTCGGCACTCCTCAACAAGCTCCAGGAAGCGTCCTTCACTGACACGCTCCAAATCTGACGTCAGCGACTGCTTTTCACGGGCTGGAGCAGAGCTTGAGCGCTTCTTTAATTATTGCGGCCTGGACCCATCGGATTTAGAGGACTTAGCAAGACCAGGTTCTGACATTGTGTCCGTTTCACGTCTACGTAGCGCCAGCGCCCCGGCATCCGAGCATTCGGCTGAGGGTGAAGATGAGGAAGAAGAAGCAGCAAAAGATGAACGTCCTGCTTACGGTGTTTCCGTCATTGAGAGAAATGCTCGAGTAATCAAGTGGCTGTATGGGATGCGCCAGGCCAAAGAGAGTCCCAAAGTGGCTAATATGTAACCGACAACAAGGGACTAACAAACAACCACTATTCAGACTAAAATCAAGTACAAAATTCTTACTTTCCCATTCAGTATTTTGTTGACTATCCATATACTTTAGAGTTGTCTAGTTGAATCTGTGTGCATGTCATATATGACAGCTTATGCTTGGTGGTCAACTGTGTTCTCAAACAATAGCTAAGCATGCATGGTTGCACTGTTATGGTGACCACTAATAAGCTTTCAAACACAATGCATTGTTGTCTTTTTCACCAATGCCATCAAACAATGGCATGAGTTTTGGTGGAGATGTTCAAAATTGATGCATGGGAAGTTATTTATGTCATCCAAAAAAATAATCTGTTTTAATGCGGACGTTACTGCAGCTAAGCTTTAATGCTTGTTTTAATATCTTTCATCTTGTGTCATGTGATGATAAAAATACATGAATATTTTTATTGATTGCCAATGTGTTAAAACTCATTGGTCCACTCAGTCACCTCAGATCTTCATTATGAGATTGAAGAGGGTAAACACTGACATGTTGTTAGTATCTGGTACATTCAGTCCAATGGTACACTATGTTAGTATGGGTATGGTTTGTCATTAAATGGCAGACCAAAAACCAGTGTTGTACACCATATGCCGTTTTAGCAAACTGATCTGAAAGAATGGGAATAAACATGAATTTACCCCAGAGCATTTTTGTTTCATCATTGTATACTATAAAACAGTTTGGACTGTAACAAGTACAGTTGCTTGAATTAGGGTTGGGTCAAAACTGGTCTTTCCTCTGGCATAAAAATAGCATTTAAAAGAATACAGTATTTGAAGGTCACAAGGTTTTTTTTTCTGTTTTTACTTAATCATCATTTCCTGTTATTATGGCAGGAAAACGGTGGGGGATGTAGTTACTTTTTTAGACCACGGTTTTTAACATTGCTACTATTTCCATTATTGTGGAAACATTGACCTTCTCTTGTGTCCATCCAGAAACAACCTGGGTTTAAGTTTTTGTGCAAGGGCAAAGTGAAAATGGATCTCTTTAAATCTGCAATTCATGGTCACACTTTCTCAAGAGAGAAACTGAGAAGGTTTGGTTCCTGTGAACATGATTATAGCTGAATTACTTGTAATAACTTGTAGCATGATGAACTAGAGTGTCAAAACTTTGATTCCCCAACATTGAATAGAACTATGCAATTCCTGTGTCCTTACTGTAAATCAAATTGGCCATTTTGCAGTGTTTAAATGATAAATAAAACAATTTAATTCCTTATATAATACACACTATATACCCATAATGATTTGTGTTATAGTGTAAAACTGACAATTTGTGATAATTATGATAATTTATTGGATGAATATTTGGACGTAATCTTAATTAATATTAAATACATTTTAAATAAATGTAATTATTGATCTTTATTGTTTGTATAATTAAATATTATTCATATTACATTACATATTTTCATATTATATATTTTACTGGTAACACTTTACAATAAGGTTCATTAGTAAACATTAGTTTACTACATTAGTTAACATGAACTAAGAATAAACAATACTTCTAAAGAATATATTAATCTTAGTTAATGTTAATTTTAACATCTACTAATGCATTATTAAAATCAAAAGTTGTGCTTGCACTGTGAACTAACATGAACAAACAGTATTTTCATTAACTAACATTAACACAGATTAATAAAAGTAATAAATGTATTGTTCATTGTTTGTTCATGTTAGCTGATACATTCACAACTAACATTAACTAATGGAAACATTGCAAAGTATTACCATTTTACTTTATTATTTTAAAAAGACAGTTGAGTTGTTTCTGTTCTTTTTTTCTGGTGCATGGTATTTATATTCTTGTCCGAACTGACCGAAACTAAAAAATAAAAATAAATAAATAAATACAGTAAACATAACAGTGAACAATTTTTTTTTCATAATTTCATTCAAGGAACATTTCTCATTTTAATTTAGTTTAACTTGATGTATTATATACTGAAAATAAAACTAAAACTATATAGACATATTTCAAAATAATAATAATAATAATAATAATAATACAAATTCCTACAACTTAAATAAATAAATAAATAAATAAAAAATCAAATGAAAATATTAAAATAACTAATTCAAACTATTGCTAAAACCATCTGAAGTAAAACTGGTTTGCAATAAACATTCCAATGACATTTTTAATTGAAACAATTAAAACAACTAAAACAATTATATATATATATATATATAATATTAGAGAATATATTATAGAAAATGTTACATTTAACTACACTGACTGAATATGTCTGTTAATGTCTCTCAATTTTGACATTTTTGAATCCCTTGAATCCCTCAGCAAAACCTAATACAATAAATTCCTAATACAAAAAAATCATTAAAAATTACACAAAAGGCCATAAGATTCTAGGAATGGGATAAAATCCTTCTTGATATACTAAATTTGAAAGGTTTTTAGTCTCTAACTGAAACGCTTTCTTCAAATGAAATCTAGAAAGTAACACAACAAATGAAAGTTTATAATGAAAAACGATCAATTTAATAAAGTCAATGTTGTTCTACAAATCGTGTTTACTTTGTAAAAGCAGTCCCTATGTGACTGACAGCAGCTCTAGTTACAGTGTGCTGTTCCTGTGGGAGGATCAGTGGAATCAGGATTCAGCTGGACTAGTTTCACTGGTTTCACTCCACTTACTTTTCAACAGGCACTAGTGAAACCAGCAGAATGAGCAAATCATGGTAGATTCGGTAATGATTAAAGATTACGCAAAAACAAACCACCAAAACCCAATCTGGCCTACAATCAACACAACAGTATGGCAACTACAACACGGCTGGATAAACAACAGAGTGTTTCCAGCTGTATCAGTGATGAACATGGCAACAGAGAAAGACAAAAGACCCCTGTAAGTTCTTCTTAAAGTGTTTTGCAGCTCATCTATACAGAGCATATACCTCTTTTAAACTTTTGTATGCTTTTTCATTTTTAAGAGGCTGCCGTCTCTGTCTTTGTTGCTCTTTCTGTGTCTTCACAATAAGGTTAGGCTTCCCCTTTCCAGAAAGCTGTGTTATGCAGTAGGTGGTGTACCATATCAGATGACCAACATTGCTATGGGTTTTTCTCTACAGATTTTTCTGTTAGATGTAGTACAGGTAAGAATCTGCATTTTCTCACCTTTGGCTGAACTGTAGTCCAAAGATGGCTTAAGGAAGATTTATATAGTCAAATACATTCTTACCGCAGACAACCATTACTTGCATTTGCTATCTGCTCTGTTTCAGTCAGTGTTCTGACCTAAAAAACCTAAAAACAATTTGGTTATTGGTTAAAAAATAAAAGGACAGTGCAGTCAAAATGACATTAGCCAAGGGTGGTCATTTCAGAGATGCAGCAAGCATAATTGATAATTATGTAAATAAACTTTTTCCACTTAAAATAGGAATAACCTAGGAGGTTTACCTGGAAAAAGCTAAGAATGTAAGCTCATTTCACAATTTTTGAGGGCATTGCCAAAACATCTACAACAATATAATGAGAGATTTGTTTAAAATTGCTAATTCGGAATGGCCATCAATGGAGAAAAACTTTTGAGGATTTTCATATGTTAAGGGAAGTGTAGGTGTATTTTGCACTAAAAGACCAGGAAAGAGCACTATCCAAATAAATCCATTTTGATTTATGTCTGAGATTTTTTGCATAGAAGCATTTAATCTCAGCAATCTTATCTCCCATATACATTCCTGTATTTATCCTCATTTCTCTGTTTTGCTCCTGTTTGGTTTGCAGATGGAGGCTTTTTCTGTATCTTTGATTCTGTTCATCAGTCATGCCTGGGATGCCGTGACTGATCCCATTGTTGGCTATCTAGTGAGCAGGAGTAGCTGGACCCAAATCGGCAGGCTCCTTCCATGGTGGGTGATAAGACTTTGAGACATGAATAGTATGGCATATTTAACAAACTTGATAAAAAAAAAAAAATAAATAAAAAAAAATTGTTAAAATCATATCATTACAAAAAGACTGTTTTCTGTTTGATGGGATCCTGATAAACTGCTATTCTAAACAAATTCTGTTTGGATTGAGAACAAATTGCTCAGACCTGTTTTGTGAACTTATTCATTGGATTTATTAAAAATATGAGTTTCTGTGAAGGAATTGAAGGAATTGAGATCCTTTTCATAAACCAAGAGAATGCATCTCCGTAGTAAGATTGTATGTATGCAAATTGTATAATATCCAGGGTATAAATTTCCAGCAGCTAATTCTCATATTGTATTTTCAGAAAGTTTTGGAATATTTACATACATACATATATATGTTTATATATATATATATATATACATACATACATACATACATACACACAGTATATTACCCTGGCATTTGATTACACTGAACTGACTATAAATGTTTATCTCTTCTGACTTCCTGTTATATTTGTTTTCTATTTTGGAAAGTAATGAAAATGTAAAATATATATATATATATATTCTTTTCTTTAATGATGGAACAAATAGGGATTCAAAAGTAATTGCTACAATCTCCAATTCACCTTTACCCTGTTATAGTTTACTGTTATAGTCCATTTGCATTTTTACAAAATAAATAAATAAGCTTTTACACATTCATGCTTTTAAACCTTCTGTCCTCTGCACTGTAAGTGCATAACTGTAAGCGCATTTCTTGTTTGTTTTTACACACTGATGTACGAGTCGTAATTACTGTGACAGACAGTATACTACAGATGTTGTTTACAGACATTAAAGGGACAGTTCACCCTAAAATGAAAATTACCCCATGATTTACTCAACCTCAAGTCATCCTAGGTGTATATGACTTACTTCTTTCAGATGAATACAATCAGAGTTATATTAAAAAATGTCCGGGCTCTTCCAAGCTTTATAATGGAAGTGAATGGCTGTTGAGATTTTGAAGCAAGTGCATCCATCATAAAAAGTGCTCCACACAGCTCCGGAGGGTTAATACAGGAGTTCCGAAGTGAATTGATATCCACTGTGTGAAAAAATATCCATAATATCCATCCAAAATATCAATTTCATTGTTGGGTGAACTACACCTTTAAAATGAAAACATATTCTATTCAAGTGTTGAAAATGTAATGGTTCTACAGTGACGTTTCCTGCTTTTTCCTGCTTGACGTGACTAATCTGCTCGTTCCTGTCTCAGGACTGTGCTGTCAATGCCATTGGCCATTCTCACTTACATCTTCCTTTGGTTCATCCCCCACAATGCCGTGAGCTCAGCGTTCAGCGTGCCCTGGTACCTTACCATCAGCTGTCTTTTTGAGACCTTCATGAGTGTATGACTACCTTTCTTATTCTCTCAATCACTAACATATGCCCTGTCCTTTCACCATCTGATGCTTTTTATGTAACAGCCAAATTAGCTGGCTTCCATTAGCGGCAGTCTAGTGTTCATTATTGAGGTCAAATGGCTGTTACATCACAGCTTCCCCCGCACGTCTTTCATGCGCTGTGCTGTTCTCTGACTCCCTCAAAGTGAACGTTCTGCTCCCTGCAGTGCTACAGTGTTCCATATACATCCCTCAACATGTTTCTGGGAGGAGATCAGCAAGACAGAGACTCTGCCACAGCTTACAGTGAGAACACTTCAATCGTCAGCTCTTACATATTCAAACACTGTCATCATTTTCTCAATCATGCTGTTTCAAAAAAACATGACGTTTTGCCATGGAACACAAAAGGAGAAATTCTGAGGAAATACTACATAAAAAAAAGAGCAGTCAGGACACGCTTCACACATTCCCCTTCTGTGTTTCATAGAAAAATCTCATACAGGTTTGAAACAACATGAGAGTGAGTTTTACTCTTTTTACTATTTTATTCATGGTTTGTTTTGTTATATATTTTTATGCCTCTTAGAATATTGTGTTGCTAGCTTAGTAACATTAACACATTGTTGCAGTGTTGTTACTGTTAACTAAAACTATTAAAAAATTGCATTAATTAAAACACAGCTGAAACAAACAAAAATGTATTTATGTATTTATTTATTTAGTTATTTATTTATTTATTTGATGAAAAAGTTAAACTTTACAAAAATTTTGATACTTTGCCAACCAACTGAACTAATTATAATTTGAAGTACTAAAATCACTAAACCCTAAAATAAAAATAAAAAAAGAAAGCTAAATTGAAATATTTTTACAAACTAATTAAAAAGTCAAACACATTACAAATTATAAATTAAAATTAAAATGAAAACTGGCAATATAAAAATAAGAGATAATTCAAAATATTAATAAACATTATAAATGTATATAATGATGCTAAAAGAACAATACTTGTTTGGAAACAATTATCTCCCAAGTCTCGTAACCCTGTGTCATGAACAAATTAGTCCAGCAATTACAATGGTCGAAAGCTCTTTTAATAGGTTCTCTATCTAGTGCCTGATTATAAAAAACTATATAAAGTAAATTTATGATGTCATATTAACTATGTAAATATAACTATTAATATCTTTTAAAATGATGTACTATTACATATAACTGTAAATGTATAAAGCAATTGAATGAGAATTTAAATATTTCTTCTTCTTCTTATTATTTACTCAGGATACTGCTAGCATGTTAATCTGTTTGTTTATTACATCTCATATTACCTTTGATCAAATGGTAATGCAAATAATACAATGCAAAACAACACGGCTGTAATGTACACTATCATTCAAAAGATTGGCAGCAGTAAGGTTTACTTTTTGTAAGTTATTAAAACCATCATTCAGCAAGGATGCATTAAGTGGATCAAAAGTGACAGTAACAAGTCTAACGACTTTTACATTGTTACAAAAGTATCAATTTCAAATTCTAAAGGATCATGTGACTGAAATGGAAGCCATTTATTTTTTTATAAAAAATAAAGTCATTGTGGCTTTTTATCTAACAATTCTGAACTTTTTCGCAGAATTGCGGGATACAAACTCACAAATCTGACTTATATAAAGATATAAACTCATAATTGTGAGTAATAAAGTTGCAATTGTGATTATATATCACGCAATTCTGAGTTATAAAGTCAGAATTACAAGATATAAACTCACAATTCTGACTTTTTTCTTAGAATTGCGTGATACAAACTCGCAATTCTGACTTTATAGATATAAACTCACTATTGTGAGTTATAAAGTTAGAATTGTGTGATATAAACTCGCAATTGTGAGTTATAAAGTCAGAATCGCAAGTTATAAACTCACAATTCTGCCTTTTTTCTCTAAAGTCAGATTTCTGAGTTTGAATCACGCAATTCTAAGAAAAAAGTCAGAATTGTGAGTTTATATCTCTGAAGTCAGAATTGTGAGTAATGTGCAATTGCAAGTTTACATCACACAATTCTGACTTTATCCCCCAGTTTCACAGACAAGGCTTAAGCCTAGTCCCAGACTAAAACGTAAATCTGAACTGTTTCAACTGAAAGAAACTTGCACTGTTTGATCTTAAAATATATCAATGCCTTTGTTTTCTCTCAAGATGGACACCAGTAATGTTTTTTTCTAATGCACATTTGTAAAAATTACTTAAATGTCCTAACTGAGCTAAGGCCTAATCCTGGTTTAGCTTAAGCCCTGTCTGTAAAACCAGGCCTATAACTCACAATTGCGAGTTTATATCACGCAATTCTGAGAAA
Organism: Cirrhinus mrigala; assembly: GCA_036247105.1. Classification (NCBI taxonomy): domain Eukaryota; kingdom Metazoa; phylum Chordata; class Actinopteri; order Cypriniformes; family Cyprinidae; genus Cirrhinus; species Cirrhinus mrigala. Next base: position 14,402,257 of record CM070014.1, on the reverse strand, counting down.
AAAAAAAAAAAAAAAAAGCAAAATTGCGAGTTTATATAAAAATTAAAAAATGTAATTGCTAGTTTTTATCTCACAATTTTTTATTCAGCAGTGGAAAGGCTTACATACACTGAAGACTGGAGTAATGATGCTGAAAATTCAGCCTTGCATCACCATACACTAAAAGTTATTTTAAAATGTTTCACTTTTTATACTGTATTTTAAATTAAATAAATGCAACCTCATTGAGCATAAAAGATTTCCTATCCCCAAACATTTGAATTATAGTGTATACCCCAAAGATCACCTGTTATAGAATACAGCCCACTGTATTAGTGTTAATACACTGTAACAGAGAGAACTGATGCCCTACAATTACAAACAGAACTCAATCGTTTAAACGAGGTTTGTGTGAGGCACACAGTTGCCACCTACATAGATCATTCCAAATCAGTCACTAGCAATGTTCCATTTTGGTTAGAATGCTGGCTTATAAGACAGCTGCCCATTTAGGCAGTAGACAGCTCACTAGTTTTTGAAACAGAGCCATTATAACCTATTATTAACACTGCCAACACGAAAAAAAAAAAAAAAGTGAGAAATCAATCCAAGCAGGAAATGTATGATGGCATTTCACTGAGCAGTAGTCGGTATTATCAGTTGCTGTATGACTGAATGCACATCTGTCTCACCCTCTTTCTGTCAGGGATGAGTGCGGAGGCGTTTGCTATGCTGATGGCGGCTGTGATTCAGGGTCAGGTACTGTGGGTGTATAACAAAGACAGAGATCAAGCTTGCCTGAACGTGGACCAAACACCGGATCTCCCACACAGCACAGCGCTGCGTGAAACAGTAACATGAAAACACCCACACACCAACATCACACTGTAAAATACTGAGTAATGCAAATGTTCTGATGTTACTTGTTTGCTGAGGAAAGCATTAATACTGCTCATACCTGGGCACCTGAACAAAAGCTATAAAAAAAAAAAAAGTATTTAACCTTGGGTAGTAATTTAGTAATTTTGGTTCTGTGTAGTGTGTCAATTATACAATTACTTAATTCATTGGGTAATTTGCAGGTTTATTTAGTGCCTAAGGGACTGTTAGTCTGTGGTATGTGAAATTACACTCTGTCTGACATGTAATCCAACTTTTAACTATTGTAATCTACCTAAGACATTGTTTAGAAACACAGTAGAAAAGTTTCTTATATGTAGACTGGTTAGTACATTTTTTTGCAATCTGAGACTGTTTGCATTATGCACTTACTGTACATTTATGTCTGCGTTTCCCATCAGAGAACAGCCTTTATGATATCAGCACTGGTCATGAGCGCTCTCTTCTTTGTTTGTTGTATGGTGCTGTTCCTGGGGGTCAAAGAACAAAGAGGTGCGCCGTATATTTTTTTTATACAGATAAAATTCATTTGTCAGATTTCCTGAATATATTACTGAGCATGAGGGTTTGTTAAGAAATCTTAATACCTTAAAAATAGCTTAACGGTAGGCTACATTTTGGATGTTTATCCACAAAACAATATGTGCTTGAACATTTGTGAACTAATAGCTTATTATTTATTTATTTATTTTTTGCTAGATTTGAGCATAAGGCTTATAACTCTTAAAAAGATTTAAGAAGAATATGGCTTTGAACTGCAGTGAATTAATTTAAGATTAAAATCCTGTTTTTTTTTGTTTTTTGTTTTGTTTTTCTAGATTCCCTGAATTTAGAGTATGAGACTCTTAACAACATTTAACAATATGACTTTGAATTGAAGTGAATTGATTTAAGAATTAAATATATTCCTAAATATACACTGCCGTTCAATAGTTTGGAATCAGTAAGATAAATTTAAAGAAGTTTCTTATGCTTATCAAGGCTGTATTTATTTGATAAAAAATACAGGGGAATAATTTGGTGAAATATTATTACAATTTAAAATAGCAGTTTTCTATTTTAATATGCTTTAAAATCTAATTTATTTTTGTGAAGCAAAGCTGAATTTTCAGCACCATTACTCAAGTCTTTAGTGTCACATGATCCTTCAGAAATCATTCTAATATGTGACTGATAATCAATGTTGGACACAGATGTGCTGCTTAATATTTTTTTGTGACAAGTAATACTTTTTTCAGAATTCTTTGATAAACAAAAAGTTAAAAACAAAACAAAACAAAAAAAAAAAACAGCGTTTATTCAAAATAGAAATAGAAACTATATACACTGCTATTCCAAAGTTTTGGGTTCAGTGAATCTTACTTCTTTTTTTAAGAAATGAATACTTTAATTCAGCAAGGATGTGTTAAATGGATAAAAAGTGATAGAAAAGACTTATTTTGTTAGAAATTATTTATATTATGAATAAATGCTGTTCTTTTTAACTTAATATTCAAAGAACCCTGAAAAAAGCATCACAGGTTCCAACAATATATTAAGCAGCACAACTGTTTCCAACATTGATAATAAATCAGCATATTAGAATGATTTCTGAAGGATCACATGACACTGAAGACTGGAATAATGGCTGATGAAGATTCAGTGCTGCATCACAGAAATAAAATATATTTTAAAGTACATTAAAATAGAAAACCAGTATTAGAAATTGTAATAATATTTCACAATATTACTGTTTTTTGTTTTTTATAGTATTTTAATCAAATAAATACAGCCTTAATGAGCATAAGAGACTCCATTAAAACATTAAAAACCTTACTGATCCCAAAAATTTGAACGGCAGTGTATCCTTGAACATTAGGGTTTACTGAGAACAATAGTTAAAGGAGAAGTCCACTTCCAGAACAGCAATTCACAAATAATTTAGTCGCCCCCTTGTCATCCAAGATGTTCATGTCTTTCTGTCTTCAGTCGTGAAGAAATTATGGTTTTTGAGGAAAACATTTCAGGATTTTTCTCCATGTAATGGACTTTATTGTTGCCTCGATTTTGAACTTCCAAAATGTAGTTTAAATGCAGCTTCAAAGGGCTCTAAACGATCCCAGCCGAGGAAGAAAGGTCTTATCTAGCGAAACGATCATTTTTTTGAAAAATATCTATATACTTTTTAAGCACAAAAGCTCGTATAGCACAGGCTCTGGGATGCGCGTCCACGATGCTACGTACTGTTTAATCACGTCGAAAGGTCACGCGGAACTACAGACCCAGTGTTTACAAAGTGAAAGCGCAAAGACTAAGGAAGTGCAAGTAAGTCAAACACTGTTTACAAACAAAAAGGTACAACGATGTCGGACGATTTTGAAGTTGCAGGAGAAAATAAGATGAAGTTTTTCACCATACTCTACCTTTTTGAGCCGGAGTACACAGACATGAACTTAGACGTGATTCATAGTAGTGATGGGAAGATCGGATCATTTTACCGACTCGGACCTTTGAGTCTCGTTCAGCAAAATGAACAAGTCATTTCGTTCATTTTAGCAAAATAAAATTAACATGTTATGTGTTACTTCCCTAACACATCTACTGCTTACACAAACGTTGATCACACTACAAACAAGACAAAACTATAATCTTATAAGAAACAGAAAAGATTAATTCATTGTTTACCTGGGTCTTTAGTCTATGATTAGCTCACCTCACCTCTTATCTGACAAGTTTTCAGGTTTGAGTCGTTCGTTCATCAAGTGAGAGCCCCATAAGATGAACGAACGACTCGAAAAACCCAAAGACTCGAAACGTGTGAACTAATTCCAGTACAGAACCTAATAGGATGTTGCGCATTTGCGACTGAACAAATCAATCCCTGAAAAGACTCGTTCTTCCCGAGTCACATTAAAGATTCGTTCAAACGACCCATCACTAATTCATTAGCATCGTGGACGCGCATCCCAGAGCCTGTGCTACATGAGCTTTTGTGCTTAAAAAGTATAAAAAATTTTAATTCTCGAAACAAATGACCGATCATTTCGCTAGATAAGACCCTTCTTCCTCGGCTGGGATCATTCAGAGCCCTTTGAAGCTGCATTTAAACTACATTTTGGAAGTTCAAAATTGGGGCACCAATGAAGTCCATTATATGGAGAAAAATCATTAAATGCTTTCCTCAAAAACCATAATTTCTTTATGACTGAAGACAGAAAGTCATGAACATCTTGGATGACAAGGGGATGAGTAAATTATTTGTAAATTGCTGTTCTGGAAATGGACTTCTCCTTTAACAATATGAATTTGTACTGTAGTGAAGTGATTGTTTACCAAGATTTTTTTTTTTTTTTTTCTTTTTTTTTTTGATAGATTCCCTGAATATATTATTGAGCATGAGGGTTTGTTGAGGACTCTTAACAACACCACAAAAATAACTTCATAGTAGGCTACATTTTGGACATTTTTCATGCAGTGAACCAATGTGTGTTTGAACTATTATGAACTCATTGTTTACGAATAAAATCCCACCAAACTAGCTCTCAACTCTGTACCAGTTCAGTGTCAAATTTCAAAGCTTTGTAAAGATGTATTGTTGTTTCTCTTCCTGGCTCCTGTAGGGCCTCTCAGTGGTCAGAGTCACATGAACACTACATACCTGAACGCTGTGAAGAAGCTGATTGGCCACGTGTCATATCAGCGTCTGGTCCTCGGCTTTCTCTTCTCCACTTTAGCTTTTCAGGTCGGATCTCTGCTTTACCTATGAAGTACATGTAAAATTAGACCAAGAACAAAAAGACTATGTTGACATGCAATTGATAAGTGATAAATATTAAAAACCTAACTTCTATAATGTATAAAATCAGCATGTTCATACAGCAAATAACTTCCATTTTTTCTGAGAGTGCTCCATTAGGGCTTGCTTAAATTACAGAAACCTTTTTGGGCTCATTTCCAGATGTCTTTGGGGAACTTCGCACTGTTTTGCACTCATGTTGCTGGTTTAGGAGCTCAGTTCCAGTATCTCATGTTAGCTATACTGGTAAGTCTAGACATGCAAATGTGGTAGTTTTATAATCAAACTCAAAATGGTGCTGTGCAGTAACATAAACATTAGTTATTGTGTCATAAGTGTTACTATATAGTGTATATATTTTTGGAACCTCTTGAACACTTTATTGACAAATCAGCATCCAGGACTGGAATTCTATCTATTTTAAAACTCCCATTATAATCCCTGAATGTCCTAATGTGTGTACAGGTGTCTGCTACCATATCAGTGCCAATGTGGCAGATGATCCTTGTGAGGCTGGGCAAGAAAACTGCACTTTTTATAGGTCTACCTGTAAGTTTCTTTAGTTTAATACTGGTGTTAAGGAGACTGGTTAAAGAGATTCTGGTGATGCACCCTATTGGCTAAATATATGGGCTAGTAGCTGAAATGTTGTAGACTCACACAAACTTAAGGTATCAATTTTGTTCCCACTGTAAAACCACTTAACATTTTTTTCAAGGCAATCAATATGATATTTGCCTGTGTTTCTCTATAGCTCCTCATACCAGCACTGGTGGTCCTAGTTTCCATGTCAGAGAACTTTGCGGTGTACATGGTCATGTGTGTTTTGGCTGGATCTAGTTTAGCGGCACTGTTCTTGTTACCATGGTGAGTAACAGCGAGACCTAGATCTGTCCACTTCACGCTGTTCATCTCTGCTAATCAGGCCAGCATTCTCCAGCATCCAGAGTTTAGCACTTGGTGATCCATCGGTAAATCTTCAAATCAGTTTTATGTGGGACATTGCCATCACTTTTGCTATAATGCACTTGTTTAGTTACGCTGTCAGTTAAATTACTTTTAATGATTCATACCCATCATACCCAATCGAGAGGTCATATATTTAGTGGTGTTTGCTAACGCAAGCATCATTGCTTATACCAGAGAGTTAGGGAGTATAAACTAGTAAATGGGTCAATGGAATTATGTAATTTTCTTGTCCGGATCTGTTAATTTATTAAAATGCCATTCATACAAATAATTTTTTAAAATATCGGTTTATGAAGAGTATGTTTTAAGTTGTTTTTTTGGGTTGACATTCAGAACAAAGCCTCAAAAAACCCTAATTAAAATTATGAAATTATGAAAATTACAACACTTTATTATTATGTAATTTATTTCTTTGATCAAAGCTACATTTTCGGCAGAGAGATTATAGAATAAATTACAGAAATTAACATTTTTATTTAGCAGGGATGCTTTAAATTAATCGAAAAGTGATGATAAAGACATTTATAATGTCAAAAGATTCCTATTTCAGACAAATGCTGTTCTTCTGAACTTTTTATTCATTAAAAAAAACATGAAAAAATTCTACTCAGCTGTTTTTGAGCAGCAAAAGTAGTGATTCTAAGAATTCAACTCTGAAATCACAAGAATAAATTACATTTTAAAATATATTCAAATAGAAAACAGTTATTTTAAATAGTAAAAATATTTCAACATTTTACTGTTTTTGCTGTTCTTTGGATCAAATAAATGCAGGCGTGGTAAGCAGTAGAAACTTCTTTAAAAACATTTAAAAAATCTTACTGTCCAAAAACTTTTGACTAGTAGTGTGTGTGTGTGTGTGTGTGTATATATATATATATATATATATATATATATATATATATATATATTCAGATGTAAGGAAAGAATATTCTTTTTTTATTTTATGGTTACACAACATTTTAGAGTGATAAACTATCACAGATAAATGACTAATAAATGTCCTTTAAACTAGATTTTTTTAAACATTTTTCCTTTTCTTCTTTTTGGACACTCTCATACTTCTATAAGCAAATAGGCATACAATTTTGCCTGCCAAATGATAAAATGGGTGACAAAATCTCACTGATTTACACAAAAGTATAGAAGCACAGAAAATTGGGCCAGTAAGCAACACCCTAGAAATCCCACAGAAATGCACTAAAAACCACTCCGAACATCCTTACAACCGCATAGCTTACTCCCTACCCTAGCATGGTGCTTGGGAAACACAGGGAAACATCAGTCACATTCCTTCAGAAAATGCAAAAACCTAACCTAAAATGTCTTGTTTTGCCCAGGTCAATGCTGCCAGATGTAGTGGATGAGTTCGCTGATCAGAACCTGTCCTGCAAAGGCCTGGAGCCCCTGTTTTTTTCATGCTCGAGGTTTTGCAACAAGCTTGGAGGAGGTCTGTCTGCTGGCATCTCCACTATGACACTACAGTGAGTCAGCACTCGCTCTCTCTAAGCGAATGTAATGCCTGATTTAAAGTGGCAGCTGGTCGGGTTTTTTTTTTTTTTTTTTTTTTAATATTGAGGACACTGGCACTAAATTCAAGTATGATTGTTCAAGCTCTGTGTCCTGCAAGTTTTTAAATACTGTCAGGCAAGTTTGAACAAACAAAATCAAGCTCATGTCTGTAGAAACCTGAAATGTTTACTTTGATATATTTACAATGAGCAATGCATTTTGTTGAAGCTTCACAGGATATAAAGTAGGTGCATGTAGTCATGCGGATGGAGTCGTCTTGGCACTGAAATTACTTCTGGCTCCCATTCCAATCACCTTTTTGCTGGTGGGTTTAGTGTTTTTCTATCTGTATCCAATCAACGAAGCACATCGGAAACAGGTTCAACAAGATCTCGAAAACACAAGGTGGGATATACAAGTGTCAGCCAATGCTCAAATCTAATAAGACTTATGAATGTTAATAATAGTGTATTCTGTATTTTCTTTTGCTTTTCTAGGTCTAACACTGACACACTTACCAGTTTAGAAGAGGAAAATGTTCCCATATTTAAAAAAATCTATGACTCCAGTCAGAGCTTCATCGTCAAATCAAAGACTAGAATAATATCTCATCTTAATGCCTGTCAGGCTTCTCAAAAACACTGCAACACAAGTGCTGATTCACATGACAGGATGTCAGATGCCAAGTCAGCAAACCAATTTCATAAATCAAAAACTTACCCAACATCACAGCAATGTAATTCAAGTGTGAAACCTAATGAATCAAGGTTGAGTAAAATCCATGAACGTGCACTTAAGTGTCAAGATATTCCAGATGAGAGGTCAAAAGTTACATGGGTGTAGATGTTTAAAATTGTTGAGTTTGCAATCAATGCGTGAAGTACTTCACACATAAACATGTCTGTATGGAAATGCACGATTAACTCTCTAAATAAACTCCCTGAATATCAGATGTCCCCTCCTTTTATAGAATTTGTTGACGTTGTTTTAGCATTTTGTAAATTATAATCAAAGAAAAAGGTTGTTAAGTAATATCATACAAACAAGCGTGCTTCTGAATATCAGTCCAAACAGCTGTGATTCGCTTTAGACAAAACTGCGTGTGAAATCACAACAATGCTGATATTCGCTACAAGTTAACTGTAAGTTAACATTTGTAGCCTAACTTACATTGTAGTCACAATATTACCACTTCCTTCATCTGTTGCAAACAAAAGCAAAGCAGAGGCATGCTCTCCGAGAAACGCAGAGGAGTGGTGTTCCTGAGTCAGTGTTTTGAACGAATCGATTGAGTAAACTGATTCAATGACTCGCTCAAATGGACCTGAAAAAGGAGTCATTGACAATGCCTCCTTGTCTACAACTTATGTAGACACTGTGTCTGAAACACGCAAACACAATTACTGTATAATTTTACAATTAAAATGGCATGGAAACCAAACAGGATTAGTTCCGCTGTCTGTAATATACTGTATGGAATATGACTCGCGTGCCTTGTCACTAAGCGGCGATAGTGAACAGTGGAAAGTTTCTTTGCAGTGGGTGTAACTTGTGATCGTGGATGGGCGTGGCTTGTGGTGGTTTGTAACACTGTGGGCGGAGCCAAATATACTTGGAGAACAGTAATATTTAACACTAGAAAGTCTCAGCGCAGTTGGATTAAATATTAGTACTTCTTGTATACACTTTTGTGAAATAAAAAAAAGTATTACTGAAAAATGCACTGACAACTGTAAATGTATTATTTTATTCCACTTTATTTTGCTGCCCGTTTCTGCCACAGAACTAAAAAAAAAATAAAAGTTATTGCAACTTTGACATATAAACTCGAAATTGCCAGTTATATAGTCAGAATTACGTATTATAAACTCACAATTCTGACTTTTTTTCTCAAAATTGTGTGATATAAACTAACAATTGCGAAAAATACGGTCACGAGATTCTGACTTTTTCTCGCAATTATCTCGCAATTTGGACTTTTTTAAAGTCCAATTTTATTATTATTATTATTTTTTTAAATTGCGAATTTATGTCACAATAATGACCTAATAATTAGCAATTGCGTGTTTATTTCATGCAATTCCAAAAAAAAAGTCGAAAACTCACTTTATAACTCACAATTGCCAATATCTTACAATTCTGAGAAAAAAAGTTGAAAACTAACTTTATAACTTGCACTTACGAAGTTATATCTCAAAATTCTGACTTTATAACTCACAATTGCAAATATCTTACAATTCTGAGAAAAAAAGTCAGAATTGCAAGATGTAAACTCATAACTGCTTGATTAAAAAAAAAAAAAAAAGTCGCAATAACCTTTATTTATTTATTTATTTATTTATTTATTTATTTATTTATTTATTTCAGTGGTGGAGACAGGCTTCCAAAGGAAATAAACACAACTACCACATACAACTAATATTGTTGTTGTACTCCTTATGTAGACCAAAGGTATGAATAACATGATTGCAGTTTTTAATTTATATAATGTTATTTGCCCTTACTCTAATATATGGCCTTAAAGGTTTATAAGTTGCATTACGACTGTAAATTAGATTGGAATAAAGTTTAAGTATTATATGATTTACATTAAAGTGATTTTAAGATGATCTGGTTGTGAAGGAGATAAAAATGGTAGATTATAACAAAGCAAAGGATCACGAACAGTGCAAAGAGATACAGGTGCATTAAAATAATCATACAATAATAGAAAATACAAATATTCTATTTATGATAGTAGTGGCTGATACCAAGATAGCGTATTGTATTAAATGGAATTAGAGTCAAAACTCTATTATGTCGATTTGTTGTTGATAGACGTTCAGAGGCAGGGCGCTGTTCGGCGTTTGTCCGCTGGGGGCGCTACATGCTCGTGTGTGGCGCAGACAGGGGGTTTCTGCCCTCAATCACAATTACTGAATTACTGAAGCGCATTTTGTGTGCAGAGCTTCAGGAGTCAAAACAAGCAGCCAGGATGGGAGTCGAGGTTGAAACTATTACTCCCGGAGACGGTAAAATACACCACAGATGGAAACACATCGACAATTCACATAGCACAACACTTACATATATCAAATAACCCGCATTTTAAATAGACACATTTTGCCTGTTTTGGGCATCACGGGCGTTAGCCTGTTAGCTTAACACTAACCTCTTCCCACAGGATTTGCCGTTCGTTTTTAACATGTTTTTCTGCTTGTTTTGAATTTTAGGAAGTACTTTCCCCAAAAAAGGACAGACGTGTGTCGTGCACTATGTGGGTAAGTTTTATAAGTGATCGTTTTGATGAATCGCATGAAGGGTGTTAGCCAGCATTAGCTTATTAGCCGCATTGACACAATAGACACTTTGGCATCCGCGATCGGCTCATCTATGCTTTAAATCGTTAAGATTGCAACTAGCCCCTAATATGTACTATACCTGTGATCTTTAATTTTATTTAAAGCTACTAAAAGCGTCTAACCTCATCGTATTTGAAAAATGTGGCCTATTTTTGCGGACAAACAGTGGTAATGTTGCTGTCGTTAATGATGAGATAAAAAATCGCGGCAGCCTCGCCAAACTAGACGTTTTTGAATATCATATTCGAACCGTTTTTTTTTTTTTAAACCGCGCTTATGATGCGAAGTTTGTTTAAATTCGAATGTTGTGCCGCTAAAATGTTGCCGTTCGAAGTCTCTGTGGGTGTGATTTTCAAAATGCTTTGGTTTGAACCTGCCCATGATTGTCAAAAACCTTTTGATTCGAACATCCGGCATCTATAATGCGCAAATATTTCCATTCAAGCGGTCGGTATGTTTTCAAACCAAACTGTTTTGATCTGCAGCCATGGAAGGCCATTTTTAATATTTTCTGTACTGTCCAAATGAATGAAAAATTGAACAATTCGTGGTAAACGCTTATTGGTAATGTGAAATCGCGCCTGAGTGCGTGTGCAGGTTGACGCAGCGTCATTCATATCCATGTTAATTCCTGTTTTTCCTCAGGCTCTCTGACAGATGGACGCAAGTTCGACTCCTCCCGGGACCGGGGAAAGCCTTTCAAATTCAAAATTGGTAAACAGGAAGTCATCCGTGGTTGGGATGAGGGAGTAGCCCAGGTGATTTTAATAAACACTTTTCTCTTGATATCCTCTGAAAAATGGGTTTGCAATATAAATTTGCCTGACCTACATTGAGCTGTTATCTAAAGGCACATGGTGTGTTCATAAAGTAGATCTCGGCCTAATTGGAAAACTTTCCTTTTGCTTCAACATACAAGCTGTCTGTTGTGATTCTGATAACCAAGCCATCATTTCTTTGAAGCTCCATTCATTGTTTCTTACTGGACTTAATTTGGCACTTCCTCCCTCTTGTAACAGATGAGTGTCGGGCAGCGTGCCAAGCTGACTTGCACTCCGGACTTTGCTTATGGGAGCAAGGGGCACCCGGGCATCATTCCTCCCAACGCAACCCTCATATTTGATGTGGAGCTGATTGGCTTGGAGTAAAGCCCACACAACTGGACTCAGGTTATTCCCTATTCATTCTTTCAGGGTAGGTGCAAAGTTTTTCACATTTCTCATAATTTCATATTCTTTTACTTGGCGTTTAGTACATTTTATGACTGCATGACACCTGAAAAACATCATTGTAGATAGTTCCTTCAGTTGCATGGATCACTTTAATAACTAACAGATAATCTTTAAAGGAGATTATTCTAGTCTTGGTCTTCCTGTAGTTTATTTAACAAGCTCTTAGATTAAAACCTTGTAATCTTATTTATGGCCTTTGAGGAAGACGGTTTAGTTGTTTATTAAACCTCTCTGTCTCTGTTTTCTTCCAGGTCAACCTTTTTAAGGAACATTGCTCCATGCATGTGATCCTCAAAAGGGGCTAGTGTTAATAGCGATACCACTTAGCTTAGCTCTGTTTTGCATTTGTATATTTTGTTGCCTTTTAATTTCTTTTCTGCTTGACATAATCACTGGTATACTCTCAATTAATGGAAGTTCACCAAGACACACATTTCTTTTTTTTTTCTCTCCCCCCCCCCTTTCCTTCTCTCTTTTTATATTTGATTTCTGTGTTGTAAACACGATCACAGCAACAGGGTTGTGGCTGAGCTGGTAATAAGTACTCTGGTGGGGAAATCTGGTTAAGTATAAAACAAAACTACTTGAAAATAAATTGTTTATAAAAAGATCAAGCTGGTCTCTGATGTGTTGATTGGGAAACTGGTGCGTTTACAGGTGCGTCATTCCATTTTGAGAGTCATTTGGTCCCTGTTTCGTACAGTGTGACTCAGTGGTTGAAATTCCACTCTGCTTAACTGAATATTAAACATCTTTATGTTCTGATTGCCTGTTTTGTATCACAGTGTTTTGCTTTAAATAAGGACAAGGTGCAAAATAAAAAAAAAATAAATAAAATAATTAGCACAACAGAAGCTTTCAGAATCATTTTAATGAAACACTTATTTTCAAGGGGTGATTGAATCAATCCAAATTTACAATTAGAGTTGAGTGCTGATGGGCTCTGTCTACACACACAGTCATATTTTGCAGGGAAGCTCTTCAAATCAGCATGAGTTGTTTGTGCACATGTTTATTTGCAACAGAATCCTTAAGTTCACAGATAATTAACTACAAGGAATTATTGTGCTAACATGCATTCTAAGCCCTTAAAATAATCTACTGGAGCTCCATGATTATTCAGATTTTTTCTTTTGTGCTACTTCAGAGAAACAGAATTTACTAAAATGCATGAATTATTTGTATTCACTACTGATAAGAGTTTACTGAAATCTGACTGCATGCAACAGTTAAAGACCCATTTGTTTTGTGGTGTTAATCAAAAAATCGTCAGGATTAAAAACAAGCCTAACATGACAAATATACATTTCCACAACTATTATTCTACTATATATATATAAACCTTTGTTTTTCTAATGAATGAATGTTTTGACATGGGTTTCGGCTAATTTTACGTCCTCTATACTACTATACACCTGAGTTCCACCTGAGACTGTGAGTTTAAAAGAACAGAAAAATCTACCACCCGAAGGACAGACTAATAAAGTAATTTAGGCCATCACCTTACATTTCTTCATCAATGAAATCTGGCGTTTTTGAACGTTATCTACAATTCAAAGAATTTCATAAATATAGTGCAAATAAAGCACAGGAAAGCAGTTCTTTTTGCTCATATTAAGAATACAGGTGTGTGTAAATGATAAAAGTAGCAACTTGAGTAGAAAAGACTAGAATGACATCAGAATAGTGATTCATAAAACACTCCCCATTTGTGAAGATATTTTTAATGTTTTAATTCTATGTACTGTATGTACTAATGACTGAAGAATGTTTTTAAGAAATCCAAACAGCAAAGTTGGTGGATGCCTATTGCTTCTTGTGCAGCTAATATTTAATATTATTCTTCCCTTTTAAACAAATGTTTGAACAAACGTGAAAAGCTGTTTTTATGAAATGAGATGGATTGGCACAATGGTTGCTTCGAAACAGGTATGTAAAAGTTTAAAATCTGAAAGCTGAGCCCTGCTAATTTGTTTGCGCTATTGACCAGAAATGTACTCTTCTCATTAAAAACAATTTGCAACAATGTCTATGTAACCTACCTAAAATTACACTACCAGTCAAAAGTATTTGAACCGTAAGAGTTTTAATGTTTTTTAAAGAATTCTCCCCAAGCCTGCATTTATGTGTTTGGAAATACAGCAAAAGCAGTAATATTGTGAAATATTTTTGGATATATTTTAAAATGTAATTTATTCCTGTGATCAAAGCTACATTTTCAGCATCATTACTCCAGTCTTCAGTGTCACACGATCCTTCAGAAATCATTGTAATATGCTAATTTGCTGTTAGAGAAACATTTTTTATTATCAATATCAATAATAATTTAAAACAGTTGAGTACATTTTTTTCAGGATTCTTTGATGAATTTAAAGATCCAAAGATCAGCATTTATCTGAAATAAAAAGCTTCTGTAACATTATACACTATACCATTCAAAAGCTTGGAGTCCGTAAAATTTTGGGGGGAAAGAAATTATAGAAATTAATACTTTATGTTACATAGAAATAGAAATTACAAAAGATTTCTATTTCAGATAAATGCTTCTCAACTTTCTACTCACTCTGTTACACTGTTTTTAACAATAATAAAAAAAAATACTAAGCAGCTTATCATAATATTAGAATGATTTCTGAAGGATCATGTGACGAGTAATGATGCTAAAAATTCAGCTTTGAAATCACAGGAATAAATTACATTTTAAAATATATTCAAATAGAAAACAGTTATTTTTAATAGTAAAAATATTTCAAAATTTTACCGTTTTTGCTGTACTTTGGATCAAATAAACGCAGGCTTGGTGAGTGTAAGAATCTATTTAAAAAAAAACATTAAAAATCTTACTGTTCAAAGACTTTTGACTGGTAGTGTAGGTGCACAATTTTTCTTGTGAGCGATATTTCATGGTGTTTATAATTATTAATACATTTCTTTTTAAGGCCTAAACTTATGTACATTGTGACTTCTCTGCTCTGCTCTTGTTTGTAGCTACATTTGACTGTGTACTGCCTGCTGAGCTTCTGTTAGGAAAGGGAGGAAATGAATCAGATAAGAGAACCAGAAGGAAAAGAAAAACAAATGGTGGAAATGAGCAACAGCCTTGAAACTTGTGAGCGTCTGTGCAAATTCTGGCCACATTCCCTCGATCTCTGTCCCAAACACACACTGGTCTGACGGATTTAGGCCTCCTTGGTTCAAAAAACAAACTACCTACTGGGAGATCAAGGACAAAGAGTCCACTCAAGATCCAGTTAAAAGTTTTTGATGGTACGGTAATGCTAAAGTTATTAGATAGGAGTCGCTCTTCCTGTTCCTGAGGGGCCGCGACCACGGCCGCTGCCAACCCGTCTAAGAGAGTGAAGCGCAACGGCACAGCAGCCGCGCAACAGGGAGCCCATGTTGTATACTGGCATGCCTTCATTCCGCGACCCCCGGCAAAGCCACGCCAGTGTGGGAACTACAGGAACGGCCACCGCTAAGAGGTCAATCAGGAAATAACGGCTCCAGTGGCTCCTCTGAGGGGGAGCTGATTCTGCATCTTCATCACTGACCTTTACCACCGCTGCTTCCTGTGGCGGTGGCTCGAGAGGTGGTGACGCTCTGGGACAAGGTTGTTGAACCTGTGGCTTCGTCAACACTGTTGGCGTCGTCGTTGATGACGTAAATTCAACCGTGCTGTCTAGCGGCAAAGTTTCTGTGACGTACGATATCTGAACAGGAGAAGTAGTTGCAGAGGACGGCGAAAACACCTGCGGTTCTGCTAGAGTGACGTCTGGCGCGCAAGTTGCTGAAGTGATTACGCTCAATTCCTCACCTCCACCCTCTTCGGAAATCCAGGTTATGGTGGGGCTGCAAGCCTGTGAACGGTACCCTGGCCTGTCACTGACCTCCGATGCACTAGGGGGCGCTGTTGGCGGTGGAGGTGGTGGAGGAGGCGGAGGAGGGGGGGGTGCTTCCTCCTGTGGGAGATGCAAAAACAAATGGTGATGCGGGAGGTAGGTATGCGGAGCACAGCTGCAGTTGTTGTTAACAGCATGGCAGGATCGGCTAACGGGCAACACCGTCTCTCCGCTGCACAATCTCTCGCAGGTGGAGGATCGCGATAAAGTGGAGCATAGCGTTGTGTGCGGGACTTGCTCAGACAGTAGAGCAGCTTCTAGAAGTAGATGAGTACGTCCATCACCTCTTGGTAACGTCATCGCACCTCTATTGGCGGGAATGTAGCGGTCAGAGCGTACGTTTCCGTTGCGATCTGTAGCGCCGGGTGACATATCACTGCTCAGCCTGGTGAAAGTGGCGCTGCGACTCATTGTGTGGGCTGGAGAGCAGCCACAAGACCTGGATGCCCCAAATCGTGGGCCTATCCTGCCGACACCTAGACCTTCAGACTTACAGTCCTGTTGATCTGCCTCATGGGCCCCAAGATTGGTCCTAACGGTTTCCACGGCATGCTGAAGCTGCCGGATCTCCTTACGGGCCTCTTTTAGTGCTAGCTGGGCTTCTATGCGATGACATTCCTCCTCGATCCAATCCTCCTGCATCCGAGTCAGCTGCATCCGCAACTCCTCGATCTCAGAGTCTCTACCATGGTTAAAAAAAGGGCATAGATATGAATTTAAAATTGCATGATGTTTAGTAGGTACTACATTTGATTTAAAAACTTATTTCACATCCATTAAAAAGTATGTTCTATGTGGAACGAATGTGTATAGTATGATAATGTTTTATTGAAAATATGAATTCAGACACGTGTCTCACATACTACATAGTGGGGAAGTAGGCATATTTAGATGGTCCCACTACTGTATTATACCATTATTATATATTATTATATCATACAAAATGCATGTTATTTTTTTTTTTTTTTGTACTGACATGAAAAAGATATTTCGCATAAAAGACATTCACATATGGTCCACAAGAGAAAAGAATAGTTGCATTTATAAAAATGACCCCATTAAAAAGTTTACATAAGTTTGTTTGTTTTTTTTTTTAAGTGATAGTTGTTCATGAGTCCCTTGTTTGTCCTGAACAGTTAAACTACCCGCTGTTCTTCAGAAAAATCCTTCAGGTTCCACAAATTCTTATATTTTTCAGCATTTTCCTGTATTTGAACCCTTTCCAATAATTACTGTATGATTTTGAGATCCATCTTTTCACACTGAGGAGAACTGAGGGACTCATATGCAACTATTACAGAAGGTTCAAATGCTCACTGATGCTCCAGAAGGAAACCCAGTACATTAACTTTTTGAATAAGAAGATCAAAAAGAATTTAACTTATTTTGTTTTCTGGGAAACATGTAAGTATCATCAGTAGCTTTGGAAGGGCAGTTCTAAATGAAAAAATATATATCTTTAGGCAAAATAAGAAAAATGTACACATCTTCATTCTGTTCAAAAGTTTTCACCCCCGGCTCTTAATGCATCGTTTTTCCTTTTGAAGCATCAGTGAGTGCTTGAACCTTCTGTAATAGTTGCATATGAGTCCCTCAGTTGTCCTCAGTGTGAAAAGATGGATTTCAAAATCATACAGTCATTGTTGGAAAGGGTTCAAATACACAAAAATGCTGAAAAACCAAAGAATTTGTGGGACCTGAAGGATTTTTCTGAAGAACAGCAGGACAAACAAGGGACTCAAGAACAACTATCACTAAAAAATCATCAGGTACCAGAGATCATTAAAAAAGATCATTCAGGTAACAACACAGTAAGAATTAAGCGTATGTTTACTTTTGAATGGGCAATTTTTTTATAAATCCAACTATTATTTTCTCATGTGGACCATATGTAAACGTCCAATTCATCTTATTCAGGTCATTACTAAATAAAAAAAAAAAAAAAAAAAAAAACACATTTTGTATGATCCCTCTTATTTTGGTAACATAATAAACATTTTGCAGATTCTGCAAGATGTATGTAAACTTTTGACCTCAAATGTATATCTGCATGTATGATACCCAGAATGTCAGGAAGCTACAAAACTCCACTGACATGTTGTTAAGAGATAAAAGCATTACTAACCGATCCTGAAGCCTCTCCACATTTTCCTTTAGCCGTGCTCGTAAGTGGCGAATACACACTTCCTTCTGCTGCAGTGGAGTGAGATATTGCTCAGGTGCTGGAGGACGGATCCCATGATTCTCACTACAGGTTGCATACTTTGCCTGCCGTCTTGGTCAAAGAGCAAGAAAAATATAATATTTAAATATAATATAATTATAATAATATATAATTATGATTAATTTCATAATTAGAACTTATTTAACAAGATAAAGGAATAGTTCACCCAAAAATGAAAATTCTGTCACCCGTAAGACTTTTGTTCATCTTCGGAACACAAATTAAGATATTTTTGATGAAATCCAAGAGCTTTTTGACCCTCCATAGACAGCAACGCAACTGTGACATCCATGTGACGTTAGTGATTCAACCACAACTTTTTGTGTGCAAAGAAAACAAAAATAACGACTTTATTCAACAATTTCATCTCTTCCATAGCAGCATGGTGCTGCTGAAACAAAAAATTGCAAGTCATCCTCTCTGTCGAAATCTTCAGACATGTTTACAAAGACCGTTTTATGTCCATTGTGCGTCTTCTTCTGCTTACACGCATGCATTGTGATACTCTTGTGAATACACGTCAAAGACTGACACGGAAGAGAAAACATTGCTGAATAAAGTTGTTATTTTTGTTTTCTTTGTGCACAAAAAGTATTCTTGTAGCTTCATTTCTGGTTGAATCACTGATGTCACATGCACTATTTTAACAATGTCCTTACTATCTTTCTGGGCCTTGAACGTGTCAGTTGCATTGCTGTCTATGCAGGGTCATAAATATTTTCAGTTCTCTCAGATTTCATTACAAATATCTTAATTTGTGTTCTAAAGGTGAACGAAGGTCTTATAGGTTTGAAACAACATAAGGGCCAGTAACTAATGACAAATTTTCATTTTTGGGTGAACTATCCCTGTAGGATAAAACTAAATAACAGGCCCAAGTGCAAATATTTGGATTGGCAACTGGTACAACACTCATAGTGTAAATTTATGCAACAAGGATGTTTACCCATCTCATTTGCACAAAAAAACAACTCTGTATTCTGTATTTCTGCTGGAGAGAAAAACACAGAAGCCCTAAGTGGCAATGCATTATTGTTTTCTTCTTTCTTGTTTTGTTGTGATCACAATTAAATAGGACAGTCACATACAAAATAAAAGTTTGAGTTTGTCTAATAAATGTGTGTGTATATATTTAAGAAACAATTACAAATATATGTATTTCTTATAATTTTTTATATAATTTAGATTATATATAAATAAAAATATTTTGTACATAACATATTTACCTTAAATATATATATTAATTTGTGTATTTATATATACATAATAATTACACACAGTAGACACATATATTAGACAAACTCAAACTTTTATTTTGTATGCGATTAATTGCTATTAATCGTTTGACAGCCCTACAGCTTAATTTTTTTTATGATCTCGACATGACATAAAACAGCTATTTCCTCACTATTTGACATAACAAAAGTCTTTTCATGATCACAACTTTTTTACAATGTACTCAACATAAGAGAATGTTGTTTTGTATTGTTCTTAACACAGAAAAAGCTTAGCGTAATCCTTCAGCATCAATGAACTAATTGGTTTTTACATTGATCGCACCTTGAAGCTGAAATAGCTCTATGAGTGTGAGTGACTGCCAAGTTCCCCATCAGTGTCTGACACTTGAGAAGCTGTCAGGTCTAGGATTTTACTATCAAAGACAACATTGCACCCCTGAACATTTAGTCAGGGTTTGTTGCCAGGCAATAAATGGCATTGGCAAAGACATTAACTTGCATTCAAAACCATTCACAAAAATTACATTGATTTAAATGCACAAATACAATTGAGATCTACAGCAAAAGGGAAGATTTTCAGTGAATAACAGCTATTGTATTACTTTAAATATAATGTGCAAGTACTATGAACTACTTTTATAGTGCTTTGTAAGGTGCATGATAACCGCACTCCCCATTCACTTTCATATGGAAAGGAGCAGCCTGTACATTCTACAAAATATCTCCTTCTGTGTTCCACAAAGAAAGAAAAACAGTTTTTGAACGACATAAGGGTGTGTGTATAACAGAATTCTTAAATATCCAACTTTTAAATGGATAGAGTGTTACATCTGTTCCATTAATTCTATTTTTGTACAGTACTTTTTGCCACCATACAAAATCTGGAACACGACCCTGATGGAAGACAAATCTAATCTGTCTTTGAGTGTGTGTGAGTGTCGCTCACCGTGGTGTGGCTGGGTTGGAGCGTGGTACAGTATTGCTCTCTGTGCACTTGCAGGATGCAGTTGAGTAACTGCTACGGACAGACGAGTCTCCATGCGAGTGTCGAGTGCTGCTTGGGGCAGCAGGCCTTCTGCGACACACACACACAGTGACAGCTGAGCTCTGACGTCCATATCAAACAGGCTGTCACAGTGAAACATTTTACACTGGAAAACTGGATGTGTTTTAAAGGAACTGGCACTGAATGAATATGTCAGATTATAATAATTACATAACTTTCAATGTGTTTGATTGTGTATGTTAAAGGAGAAGGACAGCATTACCTGCGGGAACCAGCAGATGGCCTTCGGTTCGCTGAGAGAGACATGGGTGAGGACTGACACCTTGTAACGGCACAATTACATGGATTCCTCAGGACAGATCTCTCTACGACACACACACACACACACACACACACACACACACACCCCCCACAGAATTTGAAATACAATCAGAAAAAAAAACTTATTTGAATGACTTGATATTAATATCTTGGTACTTAAAGGGACAGGGAGCTCTTTTTTTTTTAAAAGGAGAAGTCCACTTCCAAAACAAAGATTACATATAATGTACTCACCCCCTTGTCATCCAAGATGTTCATGTCTTTCTTTCTTCAGTCGTAAAGAAATTATTTTTTTTGAGGAAAACATTTCAGCATTTTTCTCCCTCTTCCAATTTTTCTTGAACTTCCGAAATGCAGTTTAAATGTGGCTTCAAACGATCCCAAATGCGGTTGTAAATGATCCCAGCCGAGGAGGAAGGGTCTTATGTTGCGTAACGATCTGTTATTTTCATAAAAATAATACAATTCATATACTTTTTCATGTCAAACGCTCGTCTTGTCTTGCTCTGCCTGGACTGTTTTCGTTTCGGTTTATGACAGTTAGGGTATTTCGAAAAACTCCCATCTCATGTTCTCCCTCAACTTCAAAATCGTCCTATATCACTGTTTTACCTTTTTTGTTAAGGGTGTCTGATCTTCTTTGCATGTTCACTTTGCATAGACTGGGTCGGAACTTCTGCAGCGATGTAGGATGATTTTGAAATGATTGTTGAAGTTGAGGGATTGGAGTTTTTCGACATACCCTAACTGTCTTGAGTCAGAATACACAGAGTTCAGGGAGAGAAAGACAAGACAAGCGTTTGAGAATAAAAAGTATTTAAATTGTATTTTTTTAATGAAAATAACCAATCATTTCGCTAGATAAGACCCTTCTTCCTCATTGGGATCGTTTACAACCGCATTTGGGATCGTTTGAAGCAGCATTTAAACTGCATTTTGGAAGTTCAAAATCGGGGCACCATAGCAGTCCATTAAATGGAGAAAAATGCTTTATGACTGAAGAAAGAAAGACATGAACATCTTGGATGACAAGAGGGTGAGTACATTATATGTGAACCTTTGTTTTGGAAGTGGACTTCTCCTTTAACAGAACACAAAAGGGTCAGATTATATTTTAAGAGATTTACTGACCATAACACATATGAGGGTCTGCAGGGCTCCTCTTTAAAATATAATTTCCTTATTTATGTTTTTTTAATGCTTGTTTCTGCATATTGAATGTTAATGGAAAAAAAAGTTTTCAAATACAAATAAGCAATGATTTTTTAAAAAATACAGTAAGTACACTATTGTACTTGGTAAGTTGGTAAGATTTTTCCTATTTTCAAAAACACAGTAAAAACAGTAAAATTCCAAAATATTACACTTCAAAATTAAATGTTTTTAACATTTTTATTTAAAAATACATATTTCAAAATATAATTTATTCCCATGATTGTAAAACTGAATTTTCAGCATCATTACTCCAGTCTTCAGTGTCACATGATCATTCAGAAATCATGTTGTGCTGCCTCATATTTTTTTGTGGAAACTGTTTTTCTTTTTCAGGATTCTTTGAACAGAATAGAACAGAAAGTTAAAAAAAAAAAAAATGTTTTTACTTTCACTTTTGATCAAACTGAAACTGTTAAATGGCCATGCATATTTTATAAAATATTTATAGAACTACAAAAGGTTATAACATTTCGATTTTTCATCAGAATACCAGGAACATTGTATTACATTGACAGCTTTTGACTTCGTTCCTCCATAAAAAATTACTACTATGAATTTTAATTAATAAATAAAAAATATGTGCAGTATAGAAGAGCTGTGTTTGAGTCAGTTTATGTATAAACTGCAATGTTTATGCATTTTTTATTGACCCAATGACCCTAAAGAACAATTTTTACACTGTTATTTTCTTAACACAGGGTTCCCACACCGTAGTTAACTTCAAATTCAAAGACATTTCAAGGACTTTCCAGGTCTAATACCCTCAAATTCAAGGACTTAATGTGGGGACACATTTCAAGGGAGAGCAAGGTTACATCGTGTTACCTTATAAGATACGTTGTTACAGTTTTAATGTGTCAAACACAACTATGCAAAAAAGCAATTTATTCGAACTTCACAGCCTATTTTTTTAAATGTTTCACAGCATGTCTGTAAAACATTGAGGTACCATCGTGCGCATGAACGTCATGGCAATGGACAACACAAAGTAGCTCACAAGGGAAACACTTAACGTAATGCATAAATGCGCGTAAATCAAGCAAGCTAGTATGCATAAACCACAAAGTGTTGGCGAAATAACACATTAGCAGACCAGAGGGAATAATATGGAATTTTTTCCAGAAAACGTCTTGCACAAAATAAATTTAAGCACTTTCATGGACCTTTATCTATGCATGTTTATTTTCAAAAACTTTCCAGGGCCTTGAAATTTTCTTTTCAGCTTCACAAACTTTTAAGGATTTCAAGGACCTGTAGGAACACTGATTAACAATTAAAGTAAATGAGACAGGGATAGCCAAGGTCAAAAAAAAGGGAAGAAAAACCTTAAAAATCTGTCCAAATCTTAGAAGTGGTCCATATGACGTGTCTGCTGTATGCTCACATGGTATTCTGAAGTCATATAACAGCTTTGTGTGAAGAACAGAACGAAAATGAACAAAGCCATGAACTCAAAAGAGTTGCAATATAGTGAATGAATCACTATTGTGGTCCTTTTTTCACTATTGGAACTTGACTACTTCAGTCCCATTTACTTTCACTGCATGGAAAAGAGCAGCATAAAGATTGTGGTAAAATCCTTTTGTGTTCTACTGAAGAAAGTACTTTAGAATAACACAAGGGTGAGTGAGTATAAGTGAGTCTAAGTTTCTAGTTGACTATTTGATAGCCACAAACAGAAGAGTTTATATTTGGAGACTCTGTAACCTTGCATCCCACTAAAATACCAAATCCAAAAAAACACATGCCAGACAATATTAGATTCCCACAGATTCTGAACACAATCCAACAGAGAGCATTTAATTCTGGATGCCACATGACTCACAAGAAAATAAATGCTTATGTAAACCAAGCATTCGGAACAATAAACAAAATCAACTAGACAAAGACACACACACATAGAGTACAGCTGATGGATGGATTTCACACTTTGAACTGAGCTATTCACACACTCACAGAAACACGGATTGTTTCTCTGGTGCATGCAATGGTGACATGAGTGACAAGAGTGTGTGTGGGTGTGATTGACGTAGCACTGGCTGCCATGACAAAGCTGGTGTGAACTATTGATTCGTGTGCTTCTACATTATTTTATTGCATAGCTGATGCATTTTTTTTCTAATTAGAGGCATGGCGATTATTATTACTACAGTTGATTAGCTGATACAGCTGTCATTTAAATATTTGAATGATTATGCAAATGTGGACAATGTGTGGGATTTATATTTTTCTAGTTAATGATACACATTTGGTGAAAAAGCTCAGGATATTTAATCCTAACTGTCCAAGAATCTCCTCAGTCATCTGTAACTTGTTGATTGTTACTTTTTGGAATCAGTTTTGCAATATTTAGACTGTGTTTAGGGCTGAGACTACATCTCTGAAAAGGCTTCTTTCTGTTCACAATGTGCACAATGACAAAAAAAAAAAAAAAAAAAAAAGAGAGAGAGAGCGAGAGAGAGAGAGAAAGAAAAGAAAAAGCTTTTTCTATCATGACCCAGTTCTGATATGCTGAGGAATCTGCACTGTCATCAGTAAAAAAAAAAAAAAAAAAAAAAAAGAATGATTTTCATATACATTCAGTTTGTAAAATAACATTATCTTATTTCTTCCACAATAAATAAGCAGAAAGTTTATATTTGAGATGACTGTTCATCTGTTTAGCCCCTGAGAGCATCTTTCAGGTGACAGAGTTCAAGTCAGGGCATCACATAAGGTCTGTGCTACAAGTAACATGAACAGAGACACACACACACACACGCACACTATATCTGGAGCTGCTGGTGTTATATACGGATTGAGACTAGGAAACCATATATTGTTCCAAAGCTGGCCTGACCAGTCAAAATTCATTGCAACTTCCAAGACACATTCTTTTCATCCTAAAAAAAAGAAAACCCCTCAAAATATTCCCACCCTATTGCTCATTTTCATCTCTGTTCTAGTCTGCATTTCTCTTAACAACCTCTGATTTTTATTTATTTATTTATTTTTATTGCAGCACTTTTTATGTTACTATATGGATGAACTATTTATGTTGTACCTGTCATCTGTAATTTTAGATACCGAACCCTCTGCTAACTTAAATGTACATTTCAATATACATAATACAACTGGAGTCAGGCTACACATTAAAAAATGGAATTGTAAAAACCAATTTAAATCTGGAAATAAACAGGATATTTCAGACTTCGACAAATATATCTACATGGTATAAAGCTATAAATGCCATAAAGTTATATAAATGTGACCCTGGAACACAAAACAAGTCTTAAGTAGCATGGGTATATTTGTAGCAATAGCCAAAAATACATTGCATGAGTCAAAATGATAAATTTTTCTTTTATGCCAAAAATCATTAGGATATTAAGTAAAGATCATGTTCCATGAAGATATATTTTGTAAATTCCCTACCGGAAATATATCAAAACTTAATTTTTGACTAGTAATATCATATGCATTGAACTTCATATGCTTTTGCATATGCTAAGGACTTCATTTGGACTACTTAAAAGGTCATTTTCTCAATATTTTGATTTTTTTGCACCCTCAGATTCCAGATTTTCAAATAGTTGTATCTCGGTCAAATATTGTCCTTTCCTAACAAACCACGCATCAATGGAAAGCTTATTTATTCACATGATGTATAAATCTCAATTTCAAAAAACTGACCCTTATGACTGGTTTTGTGGTCCAGGGTCACAGATATAAAATATTGCTGCATTATTTCTAATCAAAGTAAATTTCTGATGTTCATCAGACAGATGGACAGATGTTCATTTCCTGTTCATTTCTCACATTTGCATTTGAAATTGTTTTGATGATAATATAATGTCTAATAGAAATACACATTAAATTTGTAAAAAAAAAAAAAAAAAATATATATATATATATATATATATATTTATTTTATTTTTTAAATGTTTTTTCTAACCATATAAAACATTTTTTGTGAAATTATGTGAAAAAGAGTTCTGTCATATACTTCAGTTGAATCAAATGAAATTAAAACAACTATGTTCATGTTACCAAATTAACTTCATATACAAAAGACCCTGTAAATAATGCTCATGTTCATGACAGAATAAGCACTCATATATATATATATATATATATATGAAATATGAATATATATATAAATATTTGCTGAAATAAAATATTTGTTAAATTGCTATGACAAGTTTTGAAGTCCCATTCGGTGTTTCCAGGGCTAACATTTCACATTAGCAGATTCAACAACACTTGCCTTTCAGTAATATCTGACAGCTACAGGTCACTAATGTTATCTGCAGAAACTCTAAGCCCATGGCTATATAGGCTTGAAAGAGAAAAAAGAATAAAATAAAATAAAATAAAATAAAATAAATACATACATATGCCCCCACATTTTCAATATCTGGGACATATCCCTGGTTAATTTCTACCTCACAGGACTGTACTGCAATATAACACAGGCAAATATAAAAAGATTAGATTTTTGTTTACAAAAAATTAGAAAATTTCCTAGATGCACAACTTCCATGGTTTCAGGACCTATGATGGGAGCGGGCCATGACGTCACCACCCTCCATATGTTGCAGGTAAATCGTCCCTGTGTAGTAAAGGGCACAAGCTGTCTTACGTAACAGTATCTGATATCAGCAGAGCACCGTTCGCCTGCCTGAGACTGAAACGCGGCGCTGCAACAGTGCGTCGTTGACTTTGTTCAGCATAAAACTAAATTACATAACACGCCTTAGTCGATAGAAACTGTAGTAGGCTGTGAGACGCAATTACGCATGATACTCAAATCATGATGATGATGAACAATAAGCACCTGTCATAGTTTATAAAACAGCTGTAAGTCTAAAAAAATAATGACAGAGAAGAGTGAAGCGGGATGAACGTCACTTACATCCTCCGCTCTTCCGTCGACGGCGCTTTGCAGTATTCCGGTGAAGTTTGTTCATGGATGTTGGCGGCGCCCTGTGCGCGGGCCAGTGATGCGCGCCGCGTCATTTCGCCCGGGTCGGTTGATGGACGGATGCTGCTGCTGCTGTTGCTGATGAGAGCTGCGAAAGCAGAAACGACGCATTTGCGTGACGCTGCTACGGCGTGTCTTAAAGGGACAGGAACCAGAAGACCTATAGTTACATCAATTCCCGGACATCAAGGTTTTTTTTTTTTTTTATTTTATTTACGTATTATGAGCACAGATTACTGAATATCTCTGTTGTGACTTCGGGCATTTTTTTTTTTTTTACCTCAGTGGCGACTGCTTTAAGACATCTTCCTCTAAAATGCAGTCAGACTCTTCATGATTAAATTTCACTTGATTAAAGTGATGGGAATCTATGGAAAATGCTTGAACTACTAATATTATTGGAGCAAGTATCAATGTTCATTGGACAAGTAGGCCACTGAACACTTTGAGATGTCAGAATATACAAAGAAAACATATGTTCAAAAGTCTCATGCTCATCAAAGTTCCATTTATTTAATCAAAAAAAAAAAAAAAAAGAGAGCAATATTATGAAATATTGAAATTTAAAATAAGTTTTCTATTTGAATATACTTTAAAATATAATTTATTTATATGATGCAAAGCTGTATTTTCATCAGCCATTACTCCAGTCTTCAGTATTCAAGCATTTTATTCAAAATAGAAATCTTTTTTAACAATATAAGTCTTTACTATCACTTTTTATCAATTTAACACATCCTTGCTGAATGAAAGTATGAATTTCTTTAAAACAAAGAAGGAAAGAAAGAAAGAAAAAAATTAGTCTCCAAACTTTAAACAGTAGTGCATATAACAAAAGATTTCTATTTTGAATAAATGCTGTTCTTTTTGATGTTTTATTCATCAAAGAATCCTGAAAAAAGTATGGCAGGTTCCAAAAAAAAAAAAAAAAAAAGTATATTAAAATAGAAAAACACTATTTTAAATTGCAATAATGTCTCACAATATTACTGTTTTTCTGTATTTTTAATCAAATAAATACAGACTTGATGAGCATGAAAGACTTCTGAAAATCTTACTGATCCTAAACTTTTGAACGGCAGTGTGTGCTTGTTCCATGTTTCTCAACTTCACTTTGAATAAAGATTTACACATATAGTTTTAAATTAGCAATTCTGAGTATTAGTATATATATATTTACTTATTCTCTTTGGCATAAAATCCAAATTATTGTGATAATGTCCAAAACCATTAAATTAGTTTTTGTCCCTTAAAATCCAGTTCACCCTGTTACAGCGGTTCTAAAAGTCTTATAAAGTAAGAATTTCTTTTTTTTTTCTCTCTGTCTCTGTCTCTCTCTCTCTCTCTCTCTCTCTCTCTCTAATTTTTACAAAACTTATTTACTAGTTTAAAACATACCATATCCACCCCGTTGTGCCAGTTTATACTGGACATGAAAATATAAAAACCACCCTTATAGTGTGATATAGGAGAATAGAGTTTAGGCTTAAGGAGGAAAAAAAAAACAGAGGTAAAAAAAAATAAATAATAATAATAATAATAATAATAATAATAATAATAATAATAATAATAAAATCAAAGATGACATTCTGATAGCTTGTAATGCAAATCATTTATATTTATACCAGTGTATCAGACTACTTGCATAAAATGCATGTAAATATTAGTTGTCACTATATCAGTCAAAAATATGTCTAAGCAAATTATATTTAAAACCATTTATCATAAAGTTTTATGATAAAAGCTCTGTGGTGTTTATTGTGTGGGCAAACCTTATAATGGAGTGTAAGGATGACTGAGAAATAAATGTTCCTTATCCTGTGTCATGTTTGATATTCACATTTTATAAAGCATGAAAAAAAAATGATTTATGTATAATCAAATAAATGTTAATCTTAAAATACCTACTACAATACGTAGTTTTGTCAGAGCTCAATACAGCATAAGTCCCCATTTACTAATTTTACAAGAGTACCTAGGACAATCTACTAAACCTTTCCTGTAGTCATTGTGAAAGTATGTTTGGAACAACAAGACAAACAGTATAACTTGTAGTTATGGGATATTTATTTATTTGGTTTGCACATTTGTTTCAAGGATTTGGTAAAAAGAACATACTGATCATAATAATCAACACAGAGAAGAACTGTTTTGGGAACATAACTTATTACATTCAACTGTAGGACAAAAAGACTAAGACCTATTCAGGCTTGAGTCAGTTTTCAAGCAATGAACAAAGATTTAGTTAATTTAGTTCATGAAATTGGTAAAACTGAAACAATCATATTAATAATCATTTAATATATATATATATATATATATATATATATATATATATACACACACGTTCAGGATGTTATGTGCTACGGTAATTTTCTATCATAGCCCAGCTCTTATAAATCTATTATATAGTTTGTTATTATTTATAGAGTATTATGTAGTTATTTTTTTAGAAACAGTATAACACTATACAGACACATTTTACTGTTTTTAGCAGGTCTCCACTGGAATATGTAACATTTGTCTAAATTTCAGAAATCCATCGAATTTGCTTCCAACCAAGAACGTGTGCGACACATCAAAGCCCTTTAATGAGCTGTAACATCTCTAAAGGTTCTCCCTCCAGTGCTTTATGGCTGTTCTAGAAGGAGGAAAAGAGAGGCCCAGGTGTGGCGATGATGTCACTGTATGGGGCGCTCTGGTGCAGGTTGAGGATTTGTTGTTTCCTCAGCACCAGCAGGCAGAAAAATATGGCTGCCACGTATGAACGGCTGCTGCTCTCACATAAAGCGTGAAGACTGTACTCAGCACTGGGAGAAGAGTCTTGTCTCTGAAGAGAAACAGAAAGTTAGTGCTAGCAAAATCCTAAAACTTGCATATTCCCACTAAGACGTTATAATATATACACATTTTAAAATACATATATTTAAGTATTATGAATTATAAATGAGACTGTGTTTATGCCCTTAAAGGAGAAGTCCACTTCCAAAACAAACATTCACATATAATGTACTAACCCCCTTGTCATCCAAGATGTTCATGTCTTTCTTTCTTTAGTCGTAAAGAAATTATGTTTTTTGAGGAAAACATTTCAGCATTTTTCTCCATTTGATGGACTGCTATGGTGACCCGATTTTTAACTTCCAAAATGCAGTTTAAATGCGGTTTCAAACGATCCCAAATGCAGTTGTAAACGATCCCAGCCGAGGAAGAAGGGTTTTATCTAGCGTAACAATGGTTTTTTTAATTAAAAAATACAATTTAAATAGTTTTTAATCTCAAATGCTCGTCTTGTCTTTCTCTCCCTGAACTCTGTCTATTCTGACTCAAGACAGTTAGGGTATGTCGACAAACTCATAATTTCTCTCTCAACTTCAAAAATTATTTCAAAATCATCCTACATCACTGCAAAAGTACCGACCCAGTCTATGCAAAGTGAACATGCAAAGAAGATCAAACACTCTTAACAAAAAAGGTAAAACAGCGATATAGGACGATTTTGAAGTTGAGGGAAAACATGAGATGGGAATTTTTCGACATACCAGAGAGCGAGTGCCTTTGTTAATGAAACCAAACTTGCTTCGCAACCTTTGTTCCCTTTCGAGGAACTCGAACTGCGTCCTCTAGAGGTCGCTAATGGGGAACGTCTCCTACGTGACCCGTGTCTGAAGCTATATACAAAAACTACAAGGTACTGGCCAGCGACAGCCTATGACGTCACTGCCGGCGCGTCATACCAGCGCGACTGCATAGTACAAAGGAGCGCCGGTCGAACACAGCGTCCTCTTCTTCGTCTTCAGCGACTGTTCTGTTTGAAGCCTGCAAATTCTACGGGTAAGCGATCTATTTTGTTTGCCATGGCCACTACTAGCAAGGCGTTTAAGAAGTGTGCGGATCCGTGTCCCAGATATTTGACACCAGATGATACACACGATCTTTGCGTCATGTGTTTGGGTGAAGAGCACGCACGCGATGTCCTTGAGGGGGCGATTTGCGTACATTGCGAGCGTCTTCCTATTAAGACGCTCCGCTCTCGTTTGTCCCTCTTTTCGAGGAAGGAGGGACAGCATTCTGCTCCCCGTGGTTCGGGTCCTACCGTTGCTGAGGCACGGAGGAAACTGAGCTCGTGGGGATCGCAGGTGGATCTGGCTGACAAGCTGGATAAGGGGCTTTCCCTGTCCCGCTCGTCAGCCGGGGACGAGAGTGAGCTGTTGGATGATGACGATGTGATTTCCCTCACATCATCTGACCCAGCAGCTAGTGCTCTTCTGGGTTCAACCCAGGAAGAGCAGGAGCTTTTTGATGAAGAAATGCAATCCGAGCCTTCTCAAAGCTCCTGCCCCGCGTATGAAGAGCTATTGGAGGTTATGGAACGCGCTACGGCTAGGTTGGATCTCCCGTGGAAGCGCTTGAAAAAGGCGACGCCACGGGGCCGCCTAGACGAGCGCTTCCTTTCGGACCATAAACCCCCGGCTCAGGTTAGCCTTCCATTTCTTCCCGACCTCCACACCGAGGTCGCGAAGGGATGGAATAAGCCATTTTCTGCGCGCATTCATAGGTTCCAGCATACCAGTTATGCGAATATTGAGGGAATGCGTGAAAATGGCTATGAGAAGATGCCCCCTATTGAAGAGACACTTGCGAGCTATCTCTCTTTGGGTGAAGCGTCTTCTCTTAAGGCTCCCTCCCTGCCAACCGAGCCCCTTCAAAGAACATCTAGCTTGAATGGCAGGGCATACGCGGCAGCTGGTCAGGCTGTGGCCTCATTGCACACTATGGCAGTGCTTCAGGCTTACCAGGCCGATCTGCTGAAGGACCTGGATAAAGGTCAGGGGCTTTCCCCTGATGAAGTGGCTGAGCTCCGCCGCATCACGGATCTGGCTCTCCGTGCTACCAAGCAGGCCGCCACTGCCATGGGCAGGTCTATGGCGGCCATGGTGGTTACGGAGAGACACCTCTGGGTGAACCTGGCTGACCTCGGGAGGAAAGAGAAGGGCTTTCTTCTCGACGCGCCGGTTTCGCCTTCTGAACTTTTCGGTACTTCCGTCGAGACGGTTATCGAGAAGTTTAAGGAGGCGAAGGCACGCTCCGCTGCCTTCAAAACCTTCATACCTCGAAGGACCAGGTCCGAGCCCGAACACCAGAGGGGTCCTGGCCTGTCCCGGTCTGAGGATCGGAGACAGGCGCAGAAGGCTAGTGTGGCGGCCCGCGCCCCTCCTCCGCCTGTGGGTGGCTCCAGGAGAGGCCGCGGGCCGAGGGGAGGCCGCCAGGATCTGAGAGAGGTGGTTCAGGCAAGGCGTTCTCAACGCTCTCGCCAGGACCAGAGCAAATAACATCTGCTTACATCTCTCTGAGGGCGCACCTCCCCTCTTTAATTCCCCTGCTATGTAGAACTGCAGTCTTCTACTGAACCATATGATGTGCTGGGTTCGTTCTATCTCATATAGAACGGCCGTACTGATGGTTCGGACTCTACGTAGAGTCATAGAGCCATAGGATCTTCTTCATATGGGTAAGTGTGATCCTTTTCTTTTGAAACTATTAAGTTTATTGTGTTGCAGTAAGTGCGTTTGGGCTGCCGTGTTTCTCCTGTGTTTCAGGGCAGGACGCTTCCCCTCTATAAATGGGACCCCTGGAGGCTGCTACAGAGAAGTTGCCTGCTGTTGCTGCTGAAGCATCTCTACATGCTACAAGGTAGCCCTCGTAAATCGGGGTCCTCGCCACATTACTGCAATCCCCAGGGCGTGTCGATCGCTATTCAGGTAACCTTTTCTGATTTTTATCCCTGATCATCTTCTTTCCAGGACTCTTCTTGTTGTCCTTTTTCTAGGCAGGTTCTCGGATGTCTTCACGAGATAGCCCTGACGTCTATGGCTGAGTACTTCACTCTCTTCCCATGCCTCGCCCCGAGGGGCCTTCTGCTGCCGAGCTATCCACCATTTCTCATGCTTTAGACGTTTCTGCGGAAACCTCTTCTCGGTGCTGACTCTGAGGAGCAGCAGCCCGTTTTAAAGCATGTTTTAGGCCTCTGTTCGTGCATACCTGCGGGTTAGCTGAACAAGGCCTGCGCTCTCCTTAGAGAAGGAGAAGCATGTATTGTTCGAGTGGATATAGCTGAGATTCTTGGCAGAGGGTGAGGAAGAAAAATCTCCCTTTCTAGCCATCTTGGTCGCCCTGATTTAGGCTCCCCTCCCTGGAGGGCTTGCCTTTGGTGCTCACCCCAGCTAGGAGCCGAGGGGTTTGGAGCACGGCTTGCTTGGGCGGATACGACTAAAGCCCCTCCTGGCAGAAGGTGAGGACGTCCCCTGCTGTCGCCCTGGGTGAGGCTCCCCTCTATGGAGGGCTAGCCTTTAGTGCTCGCCTCAGCTGCAGACTGAGGGTTCTAGAGCACGTATTACGCGGGCAGATACAGCTGAGACTCCTCTTGGCGGATGGTGATGATTGCTCGTTCCAGCCATTGCGGTCGCCCTGGTAGGCTCCCCTCCATGGAGGGCTAGCCTTAGTGCTCGCCTCAGCTACTATTGAAGGTTCTAGGGCATTTTTGTCTATATAGGTTGGCTTCATCCTATTTTTTAAGAACGATTTGACTCCCCCTCGGTGTTGGGTCTCGTTCTATGCTCCTTCCTGGTCAGTCGTCCCAGGAAAGGGTTGTATCCACCTTAGGAGATGGGTGGTTCAGAGCACACTATCCCTTGGTAGAATGAATGAATCCTCCCTGAGGAGGGACAGGTATCTTCCTTGAAGTCGCTGATGCTCCACCATGTCCACATCGGAGGACCGGCCGCTTGCTGCCGCCCGCTGTGATTTGGTCCCCTCACCGCATTGTGTGTGTTTAGGGGATATATCACCCCACTTGGATGTGGATTGTTGCCTCGTGGAGCCTTATGCAGTCAGCGATTCGGGTCTTTTGACCTCTTCTCTACCATCATGTTGTTTTGACACGGGGTGTGCAGGCTGTGCTCCTCTGCTATGCAGGGTCACTCGAGCAAGCTTTTCTGGGCAGAATGAGTAGGCCCTTTCCTCTCAGTAGGTTAGGTGCCTACCCCTTCAACTGCTGTGTGTCCCATCACTGTTGGATTAGTCGACCGCGTGCTGTCGCCCAACGTGTTTTGGTTTCGGTCTCGTTTGTGCGCACGGGAACCGTGTCACTCCATCTAAGGCTATGTCCCTTCGGCAGTACGGGTTGCGGCCTTGTTTCTGCTCGGAGAAGAGCATGGCAGTGCCTCCCTCTTTGGGATGCTTAGGTACGTTGTGCAGAGGTTTCTTCCTCTCGTTGCGGAGTATCTATCCTGTGTCTGCTATATGCTCGCCTGGGTTAAAGGATGGAGTTCTTGTCTCATCGGATAAATCGGTCGCTTGCTGCCGTCCGATGTGTTTCGCTTTCGCCACTTGTGTGTGCGGAAGCTGCTCTACCTTTTGGGGCCTTCTTGAATCCCCACAGACAGCAGTTTTTTCTCTCTGCCCCTGTGATGTCTCTCCTGACATTGCATGAGATTGACAATTGCTCCCCTCACTGAGGGTACTTTGTGAGCTTGTTATTCTCAGTCGGAGCTCAGACGTTCCTCTCTTTGACATGAGAAGGACCTCCGCTCCCTACGGCTCTGGCTTTCCAGGTAGTAGCCCTGGTGGGATGACGTAAGTCGGCATTCTTTGCTCCTCTCTATTTGAGGGTCTTCTGTGAGCATGCTATACCCTGTTTAGCATCCGGGTCTCTCGTCCCATGAGAATCATGTCTCCCCTGCTCCGGGGGCATCCCGTCCAGGACCGCTCGTACTGAGCGCTGCAGTGCTCCCCTTTCTGCGGAAGGTTCATGTTGAGCACGATTCGGCTCCCTGAGTACTCAGAACCTTCCCCCTTTTTTCCGGGGGTTTGTGTTCTCTGCTTCCCAGAGCTCCTCCCAGAACGGTGTGTAGTGTCCAGGCTTGCCGGACACAGTCTGAAATCCACTTCGGTGGTAAGAGCGCACACTGGTTTCTTGTGTTCTTTCTCAAATCCTGTATGGTAGGGATCACGCGGTCTGCTTCGTACCCTTTTTTGAGTTGTTTAAAGCCCCGGAATCTTGGGCTACACTCGACCTTTGTATCGCCTATGAAACGATACTTCTATATAGGGTGCTTTGACCTGTGCTACTTTCCCTGCGAGCAGGGTTACCTAGCAACAGGTGAACTCCCTGGTGACGGGCCAAGGTCTAGGTTACCTTTCTAGACTGTAGGCTATATCCCTTAAAGGAATCTCTCTTCTGATTCCAAGGCTGGGCCCTGCCCTTAGCCAGGCATCATTTGCCTAGGCCTTCAGGTAAGTTTTTGGGTATGCAGCCCATGCCTCTGGCCGAAGGGATTAAGTCACTAACAGCCGCCTAGACGTCTTTTGGGGCAGCTCCACTTACCCAAGTGAGGCTGGTACTTAGTGCTCGCCCCTGTCTCGGGCTTGCACTCCCCTCAGCATGGCAGCGTGGGTATAACCGTTCCCCATTAGCGACCTCTAGAGGACGCAGTTCGAGTTCCTCGAAAGGGAACGTCTCAGGTTACGTATGTAACCCTGGTTCCCTGAGAAGGGAACGAGACACTGCGTCCTCTAGACTTGTGGCCATGCTTTGGACACATGCTTCAGACGAAGAAGCGGACGCTGTGTTCGACCGGCGCTCCTTTGTACTATGCAGTCGCGCTGGTATGACGCGCCAGCAGCGACGAGTCGCGCCGGCAGTGACGTCATAGGCTGTCGCCGGCCAGTACCTTGTAGTATTTGTATATAGCTTCAGACACGGGTCACGTAGGAGACGTTCCCCATTAGCGACCTCTAGAGGACGCAGTGTCTCGTTCCCTTCTCAGGGAACCAGGGTTACATACGTAACCTGAGACGTTTTCTTCCAGCGAAGAATAAGAAATATCGAACGTTTTATCGAACACATTTTTTATTGATATCGATCACGTGTCTATCGCGATACATATCGTTATCGTTCTATCGCCCAGCCCTACGTTACACTACATTACACTTTCTCGGCTGGGATTGTTTACAACTGCATTTGGGATCGTTTGAAGCTGCATTTAAACTGCATTTTGGAAGTTCAAACTCGGGGCACCATATTAGTCCATTATATGGAGAAAAACAAATGTTTTCCTCAAAAAACAATTTCTTTACGACTGAAGAAAGAAAGACATGAACACCTTGGATGACAAGGCGGCGAGTACATTGTATGTGAATCTTTGTTTTGGAAGTGGACTTCTCTTTTAAGCCTGCTGCTCTCATCACCACCCATACATTTACTCTTAATTCCTCACTCTAATTCCTCATCAACAGCTGCTCCACATGCCAGGCCCGATCAGCATCAACACTGTCTGTGGATTTGGTGGTTGATTATTCTTACTTTGAGGGCCCGGAGGAGGTCGTGTGCCCGACTGGTCATTCTCTTATCCTCGGCGTCCTGGGTGTTCAGAGCAGACTGCAGACAAAGAGAAGAGATTGAATGTTATGCAGGTACATACACATCAGTCTCTTATGCTCCCCAAGGCTGCATTTACTTAGCCACAGAATACAGGAAAAACAGTAATATTGTGAAATATTATGACAGTTAAACATAACTTTTTCTATTTTAATTTAAAACCGCAATTTATTTCAGTGATGTCAAGCTGAATTTTCAGCATCATTACTCCAGTCTTCAGTGTCTCATGATCCTTCAGAAATCTGATAATTTGATGCCAATATGATGCTCAAGAAACGTTTCTTTATTATCAATGTTGAAAACATTTGTGCTGTTTTATATTTTTTGTGAAAACATTTTTTTTAAGTGTTCTTTGATGAACAAATTTCAAAAGAACAGCAATTATTTGAAACTGAAATCTTTTGTTTGTAAATCTTTAAATCCGTAGGTCTTTACTGACACTTTTGATTTAATACTGAATAAAAGTATGACCTTATTTTAAAAAAATCTTACTGACCTCAAAAATTTGTACACTAGTCTATATGAATATGCTAAACATCCACAGGATATATCACATCCCTGTCGATGTAATATCTCACTATGACCATTTTTAGTATGTAAGACTGGAGCAATACAGTTTTGTGACCTTGTAAAGTTTGTGTTACCAGATAATTGTTAATAAACTTCTGAAAAGGAGTGACTAGAATACTGAATGTCATTTAAGTTTAAATTGAGTTCAACAATTATAAAAAATTGGATGGACTGCTACCTTAATTTTAAAGGAATTAACAACGATGTCACTGCACAGTACAAAGATGTCACTAGTCGATACTGAATAAGTATTATATAGACCAGGGATTTTCAAATTGGGGTCCGGGGACCCCCAGGGGGCCGCAAAGAAGTGCTAGGGGGTCCTTGGAAATGTTTGGAAAAAAATGTTTGTAAAAATAAATGTAAAAATTATATTATTATTATTATTGTAATTATAATTATATTATATAATCATATTGTATATTATTATATGATTATAATAATTATGAAAAAAAATCATACAAAAATATGATTGAATATGAAACTAAATGAAAACAAAAAATAAATACAAATTAAATTAAAATACATTATAAAATTTAGATTAAAAATATATTTAAAAAAATAAATACTGTACTTTTCTTTAAAATGCATTTTAAATAACTGTTTTAGAAAGAAAAGAATAATAATATAATTTAATAGAAACGAAAAATTTTATATTTTTTTACAGTGTTGTGTATTTATACAAGGAACTATATAAATGTCTTTTACATTTAAAATGGGGGTCCCTCGCATGATGATGATCATATTTGGGGGTTTGTGGCATCTGAAAGATTGAAAACCCCTGATATAGACTGATATAGACTATTACTGATTATTTGTGGCAGCTCTTATTTAAGTAGTTATGTTTTTTACAAGGATAGTTCACCTAAAAATAACAATTCTGTCATCAAGTACCCACCCTCATGTCGTTCCAAACCCCTAAGACATTTAAGGATCATGATACTCTGGTGAACGTGCGTCAAGGACTGACACGGAAGAGAAGAAATTGTTGAATGAAGTCATTATTTCTTTTTTTTTCTTTGCACACAAAAAGTAGCTTCATAAAATTCAGATTGAACCACTGATCTCACATGGACTATTTTAACAATGTCCTTACTACATTTCTCAGGGTTTCTAAAGGTTTTATGAAGGAAAATTTAAGACTTTAAGAGCTTTTTAAGACCAACTAAAGAAAATTTATGAAAAAAAAAAGTCAAAGGGAAAACAATACAACATGTTCCCAAGTATAGTTTGAGTTTTACTTTCACTTTCAAATTAGCAGCAATTCAGCATCTAGCAATTGTTTGTGTTTAGTTCGTTTGCGTTTTCCCTCTTTTCCTTGCTTTCCTTCTGTAAATATGAAACTTCCACTATCACCTTAGATAAATGGCAGAAGTCAACAGGCTTTTTAAAATCCAAAACATTTTTAAAACAGGTGCTTTCGCATTTCGTTTTGAAACTCTTCCGCTATGGTCTTGTTTTTCTCACCTCTCTCTTCTTGTCAGTCAGCTCTACTCACTCTCTTCACGTGATAAATGATATCT
Source organism: Cirrhinus mrigala (assembly GCA_036247105.1). Lineage (NCBI taxonomy): Eukaryota > Metazoa > Chordata > Actinopteri > Cypriniformes > Cyprinidae > Cirrhinus > Cirrhinus mrigala. The sequence goes on along the minus strand of CM070014.1, from coordinate 14,364,151 downwards.
GATCTGTGATCCGACTGTCGTTCGGCACACTGCATTGAGCAGCCACATTCAGTTTTAATTGTATTGTCTGTTCTCTAACTGAACTAAATGATTTTTATTAATATAAAAAAATCAAAACGACAAGTTTTTCTTCGGGTGACTGACAGATGAAGCAGCACATACCACCATCTACCACGTATTGTTTAATGAATATTGAGCGACCTAAGCCATGTAGCACAGAAATTAAGCTTTTGGTTCACTTTAAAATGAAATACATGAGGAAACAATCCCTCACGAAAAATTAATGATCATATGAATTTAACTCTTGTGCAACCTTTTGGACATTTTTGTCCATTTCAGTTTTGTTTTTGCTGATCATTTTGCCTGTTATTGCCAGCTGCATAAATTTTGTGTATTTTTATTGGAACTTTACTATTTTACCCCCAACCACTGTGTGCACCAGCGGGGTTTTGCTGGCATCTAATGGGGAAAATTTGGTACTGTGCCCAAACAAAATCTTACTGAAAGCTCATTTTTTGAGATATCAACCTCAAATTTGGAACACAACTTGTTTAGATTTATGGCTTTGATTTTCTAGCGAGTTTAGAGTTCAACATGTTTCATAAAATATATATTTTATATAAAATACTGTTCATAAAGCATTTTCATAAACTTAAACCTCTGTTATTTTTTTTTGTTTCTTTCACTTTTTAAACTTTTTCTACTTCAACAATATCTGCCATGGGTCTTGTTTAAAATGAGACCAAACTTAAGTCTGTACTCTGTAGCTTCAAAATTTTATGACAGTTTTTTGACATGGACATTTTTGTCCACTAAGGACCTATGTGTAACTTTATTTTTTATTGATGCACAAGGGTTAAGACTTGCTGCTCTGATTTAAGACCTTTTCAAGGCCTTAATTCATGGAAAAGCGATTTAAGACTTTTTAAGACTTTTTTAAGACCCCCGCGGGTCTGTGCTTTCTGGGCCTTGATTGTGGTAATCACGTTGCTGTCTATGCAGGGACAGAAAGCTCTCGGATTTCATCAAAATGATCTTAATTTGTTTTCCAAAGATGAACGAAGGTCTTACAGGTTTGGAACAACACAAAGGTGAGTAATTGATGACAGATTTTTCATTTTTGTGTAACCTCTCCCTTTAAGTGCTTATTTATTTAATAATCAGTATTTATGTGTGGTTGAGTGTTTAGCACTACCTGTGTCTGTGTCAGTGGGGTTTCCCTCATCTCTCCAGATGGATTGGCAAGCATGGAGATCTCAGAGAGAGGCTCTGGATACGACACCTCCAATCCACTCTCCTCCTTTGAACGAGAAAGGGTGAGATGGTCGTGAAATGACTGGTTGTAAGATTACAAACTTGGACCAGTGAATCATTAACAATAAGAGCAGAAGTATGCATAAACACAGTAAAGAGGGCTTTAATATACATTAATATGCAGCTCTTACAATGGTGGTGTTCCAGGGAGGTGGTGGTTCTGGATGAGTGACAGAAGCTTCTACAGTAGTGTCTGCACCTGCTGGTTGATCTGGACCAACAGACTCTTGCAGCACACTCCAGTCATCCAGAACCGGCTGAGCAGTGCTCTCCCAGACCTCTACAGGTTCACACAGACACACACATGCAGTTTGCAAAATACAGACTGAAATTTAAGTCATTATTCATAGAAAATCTCTAGTGTGTTCAGAACACAAAAAAAAGGTTTCAAGAGCTTTGAAAGGAAAGTGAATAAAACTTTTCAGTGAAATGTACTATCATTTGACTTCAGAAGGCTCAACTGGTCTTTTTTGTAGCATCACTTATCACATCTTACAAATGCACACAAAAACGCATCTTAACACCAAGTGCAAACAGGGCCAGATTTTCATCAACAAGCTTGTGTTTGACGCAGTGTGATTTGTTACCCTCTCTAGGATGCTCTCTCATCTCCTCGGGGTCAGTCTGCTCTCTCGCTCCTCCCTCCAAGCCTAGTCTCCTAGGTGATGTGCCAGAAGGGAACAGCTAGAGGAATAGAGGGAGAGGAATATTTCCCATGATGCATTGCTTAATGCTACACTGACAGTATAATGATAGCTGTGCGCTTCAGCTGAGATCAGCTGCTGTTTCAGCACTGGATGTGTGTTGTACCTGCTTTAAGTCAGGGTGTAGGAGTGGAAGGCAAAAACTGGAGAAGAGCTGCCTCACTCCTCCATTTTCCCTCCACTCCATGAGCTGCCGAGTGGGCGGGGCTATCTCCAATGGGGTTACAAGGTCAGAGCAGTCAGCCAGTTGATTCCTGATGTCATCGTTTGTTAGTTCCTTTGACCGGTCAATCACCAGCTTCCGCTTCCTAGTGTTTCTTTTCCTTGTTGAAGATGCTGTGCACATGTTTGAACTTTGCATTAGTCTGATGCAGGACCTAAAATTAACTATAAATCTGTTGTCACTAGAAGAGAAGCATTTCAAAAGAGAAGTTTCCCTGCTGTTTTTTGCCCAAATAAATCTCTGTGGTTTAACATTTGAAGTAAAAGAAAAAAAAAAAAAAAAAACATAAATATTACTATTGTAATACCTGTTGTCATATAAAACAACAATAATACTAATTATTATTATTATAGAAATTAAAATTATTAATATGAAATACTTTACTTTAATAATAATAACAATAATAATTGCAGTTAGATATGTCTTTTTATTGAAATGATGCACATACACTACCAGTCAAAAGTTTTTGGACTGTAAGATTTTTAACATTTTTAAAGAAGTCTTTTCTGCATACCAAGCCTGTATTTATTTGATCCAAAACACAGCAAAAGCAGTAATAATGTGAAATATTTTTACTATTTAAAATAAATGCTTTCTATTTGAAAAATTTTTAAATGTAATTTATTCCTGTGGTCAAAGTTACATTTTCAGCATCATTACTTCAGTGACACATGATCCTTCAGAAATCATTCTAATATGCTGTTCAAGAAACATTCTATAACTGTTATTATAATCAATATTTAAAACAGCGGAGTACATTTTTTTCAGGATTTACTTGAAACAAAAAGCTTTTGTAACATTATACACTATACCAAATGATAGAAATGAATACTTTTATTTAGCAAGGATGGTTTAAACTGATCAAAAGTGATGATAAAGTTATTTATAATGTTATTTAAATGCTGTTCTTCTAAAATTTCTATTCATCCAAAAAATAAAAAATAAAAAAACAGAAAATAAAAATCTATTCAGCTGTTTTCGACATAATAATGTTAGAATATTGCTAACCTAGCAGTATGTACTATATAATGCTACAGTTAATTGTTTAATTAGTTAATTAGTTTCAGACTCCTGCATGTTTAATTCAGTGAGTGGTGTCCAGTTGTCATCTCAAAATATAAAAATAAGCAAATGTTGTATTTATGATACAGTATTGTACAAAAATGTCTTAATATTTATCAGCAGAAATGCTCTGGTTGCATATTACACCTTTTAGCAAATAAATTAGGCCATTATGGTTTTCCTAAACACAGAAAATCTACATAGTGCGCACTGTGTACACACTATAGCACCTGATTCATTACCATGATCAGGCCTAAAAAATTTACATGGATATTTTTATTCCTGGTTGTCAACAGCACCCTCAAGTGGCTTCATGAGAGCAGTTAAACCCCAACATTCACCCAAAAATGGCATTTCTGTTATTATTTATTTACCCTGATGTTGCTCTAAATCTGTACAAATTTCTTCTGAAGAACATAAAAAGATAGTTTGAAGAATGTTAATAACAAAACAATTCGGTTACCTTTGACTTCCATTGTATGGACAGAAAAAAAACACAATTCTCAAAATTCTCTTCTTTTATGTTACACAGAACAAAGTAAGACTCATACAGGTTTGGAGTGACATGAAGGTGAGTAAATGATGACAGAATTTTTTATTTTTTGGTTAACTGTCCATTTAACAGTTTAACAGTGAACAATGTACAACAATTTGAGGCAAAAGCCAAAACTACTACTCATATAATTCATCAGAGCAGTTAAAACTCACGTGTAGCAGCAACAGGTGCAAGAGCAAAACCTTCCTCTGCATTTACCAAGAAAGTGGTCTCAGTCAAGGCCGGACTACTCTGATCCTTTAAACAGGAAAGTTCTGGTTTCACAGACTCTGGCTCTTTAAGAGAATGACACAGTGGTAAATTTTAATGTTGCAAGCAAAAGCCAATTCTTAATAAATTATTTGATAATATTAAGATTGCTACTGTACACCTACATGACATATCAGATATTAACCATTTATAATTGTATAATCGTACATGTAGAAAAGGACCAAAGAGGTTTGCTGAAATATACATCTAAATGTATTTTTATTCAATGTTTTATTAAAGTTTTGAACCTTGGAAATGTAGCTTAAGCAGATTAAGATGTCTAATTGCTTTTGGAAGACCTTAAAGCAATAAAGTGTTGTAGATGACAAAGCAAATCTTTTTTTTTTTTTTGTCTTTTCATTCTCATTGTTATTATTTTACCCTTTTTTTTTTTTTAATTGCGTGTAATATAATGTTACCATTTAATGTTACCAAAGCCAACTGTTAATGATGATAATACTATGAAGATAAATAGATCATGAACAACAATTTGTCTGTTTGTTTTAAAGGCTAAAATATAATGTAATACACAAATATAGAAAAAGTATACCATCTTCACCTGCTGCAGTGACAGCAGTTGGAGGAGGTGTAGCTGGTAATTCATTAGGAGTGTCCTCATAGAGATCAGGCACCACAGCATCATCATTAGTATTTGCTATAATATCTTGACAGACCACAAATAAAGAGATAGAAACTAGTATTAGGCTCAGAAGCTAAAGTGTGAGGCTGATATAGTTTCAAAACAGGATATATCAGCTGTACCAATGAGGTCCACAGCCATTTCCTCATCACCAAAACAGTCGCCATGAACGCTGAAACTCTGATCAAACAATCCTTGATAAGACTGGATTTCCTCGCCTTTTAATAAACAGAAAATATAAATGCAGACAGACATGGTTTTGCATAGTTCATGTAAAAAATGCTTGGTTGTGTTGATCATTTAGGTTACCTATTCTCTCCAAGGTGAGAAAGTGGTTCTCAAAGTTCTCTTTGAGAGTAATATCTTCAGTGCGGCACTGATTCAAAGAGAAGTGGTCGACCACATCAATGGTGCTGGGTGAGACATAACATGCCAAGTAAGTCATAAAAACAGCACATCAGTAAATCAATATGAAGAGCTGTGTTAAAGCGCTATTGATAAACATGATACTTGAGATCAGGCAGCTGGGAATCAAAGTCAGTGAAGTCCTCTGGCAGAGTGATAGTTTTTAACGTGGCCTCCATCGCATCCTCGGGCAGATCTGTCTGTCCTGCGAACAAAAATTAAATATTGTTGCATTCTCATTCATCTGTCACTGATGGATTTCACATCAGAGATGGGACACACTGGCTGCATTCACCTGGCCGGAAAGCCACTTTAATTTTTACAAATGCATCATTGCAGTCTGCAAGAAGGTATCTGGTTTTCCTTGAGTATATCCGGACAACTCCTAAAAGAAGGTGACCTGAAGTTCGCAGACCAATTTTAATCTGGTAATGAATCATGGAGATAAATCACACACACAGGGGAAGACAATGGTTATTTAAACATCAGTCAGTGAGCACTAACAACATTAATTACCTGGTTTAGTGTCAATATATGGATCAACCACCTTACCTGGGGGGATAAGATCTCCTGGATGGTGGTTTCTAGGTCACATTCAAACACGTGTGCTTTGGTTATTTTCTTCTCCCAGTGGGCTGCAAGCCATATCTTGGCTAATGTGCTTCGTTTAGAGGTGAAGATTTGGGCATAAAACATCGTGATGTGTGGCGTATCTGAGAAAATACACGTCGTCAAAGAAGACTGTGGAGCTAATGTAAGTTAATTACTAGCGTTTATTAGCACCTAAATGTAGCCATTCCTTCACATGCTAACATAAAAATGGCTTATTGTTTATAATATATGTTGGACTTGAGTTCAGGCTGTCACTCTAAAATCCTTATATAGCGTTTGTTTGTTTATTAGGCTCTGTCTCAAAACACAGTTAGCTACCGACCCAGACAGCTTCAACAGGCATCTTTCATTGTTTGAATGACGCTCCAAAATGCTGTCTAGATGGACACCAAATGTGTTGTTCGTTCTGAACGCGCATACGACGCCTAAGAATGTTGTCTAGATAGGGAGCTCACTAGTTTTTGAGACGCCATCATGTGTGAGATAGCCAATTAAACGCCTTTCGTGTTCAGCAGTTTCCTAATGTCACTATCCTTGAAATTAGCTTTATTTGTTTCTAAATAAATTATAAAAGTCTAGACATCTTTTATTTTTATAATGTAAAGTTAGGCCTACCAGTTGCCGCTCAGCGTTCATCAATACTGTATGAATTTCCCGCCCACTTCACGTGCGCTTTATTTACTTCTGTGCTATGCTAGTCATAAAATATTTTTTAAAAAAAAAATAACGTATGTAAATTTACGTGTTATTATAAACTGTATCAATTTATTTTCGCAGCGAGTGAATGAAATCAGTACCAAAAATAAATAAAATGTAAATGAATAAATAAATAAATACATACATTTAAAAGAGAGACCCCTTTTGGAGTCTACAGAAAATAATGGTGTTAAACGTATTTCACAGGCTACACAAAATTAAGTTAGAATTTTTAATGTTACTGTTCTTCACAGCAGAACTTAACTAGACAAGTTTCTCCAATCAGTGTACAGGAGAATCAGGATAATTCTTATTTCATACCTTCACCCTTGAAGAACCAGACTCTACTGTCTTGGAAAACCTGAATAATTCACTTTCAATGTATTGTTATAAAATAATTCAGCGTATAATTATGCATTAAGCTCAACTGTTCTGCAAAATTAAGAGTCTGTTTCTTTGTCTGTGTTTTGAGAGCATGGACCATAGTTTGGAGAAATATGAAATCATTTTTATACCTTTAAACTGCAGTGAGATCATATTATTATTTTGTTTTGTTTTCTAGATGAATGCAGATTTTCCAAATAAATAGGTCAAAAAGTGGTGTTGCTATATTACTATAATTACTTGTTACTAATTGTATAAAACTGTATATAATAATTATACACAGTTTTATGCAAATGTTTGGGAACCCCTTGCAGAATCTGTGAAAATGTGAATAATTTTAACAATTTTTTTTTTTATTTATTTATTTATTTAGTACTGTCCTGAGTAAGACATTTTACGTAAAAAATGTTTACATATAGTCCATAAGACCAAAAAAATAAAAGCTGAAATTACTAAAATAACTCCCTTCAAATGTTTGGGAAACATTTTGAATTCGAAGATCAAGGTAAATTGTACTTAATTTGTTTTCCGGGAAACATGCAAGTATCTTCTGTTGCTTCTGTAGGGCAGTACTAAATGGAAAAAAAATTATATTTCAACAGAATAAGAAAAAAATTGGACATCTTCATCCTGTTCAAAGGTTTTCACCCCCCCTCCCGGCTCTTAATAAATCATGTTTCCTTCTGGACCATCAGTGAATGTTTATTTTTAATAGTTGTTTGAGTCCCTCGGTTGTCCTCAGTGTGAAAAGATGGATCTCAAAAACCATACAGTCACTGCTGGAAAGGGTTCAAATATGCAAAAGATGCTGGAAAACTCAGGAATCTGCAGGACCTGGAGGATTTTTCTGAACAACAGTGCTCAGTTTCACTCTTCAGAACAAACATTGGACTCATGAAGAAAAAAAAGAAGAAAACAAAACAAAACAAACAAAACAAAACAAAAAAAAACAGTTGTAGATCATCGAGGTAACCACACACAGTATTAAGAACCAAGGGTTCCCAAACTTTGAAGGGGATTATTTTAATAATTTCAGCTATTTTTGGTCTTGTGGACTATATATAAACATCTATATGTAAACATCTTTTAAGTAAAATATCTTACTCAGGACAGTACTAAATAAAACATGCATTTTGTATGATCCCTCTTATTTTGTTAAAATTATTCACATTTTCACAGATTCTGCAAGGGGTTTCCAAACTTTTGCATAAAACTGTAATATACAGTATATATCAGTTTGAATAGACAGTGAGTATACCATCAAACATACAAGATCCATACCTCACAAATCTATATGGATTACATTGACACTAATTTTTGAATTTGAAAATGTTCTTTATTGTAAGTTAAGAAGCCTTTGTGTTTACATTACAAGTATAAATCTCAGAAATCACATAGTATCTTACGGCAGGTTGAACCCCTAGATCTCCATTCTTTGCCTACTTGTTTTCTCTGCTTGTGTTTCTTTAAGACAGTGGTAACATAATAGTGAAGGATCTAATACTAATGCCAGAGTCTATGTTAGAGCCTAGGTCCTACTAATGGTTTGTGTGTAATTCTGAATAGATGTTTGAAAGTATGCGGGAGTGTTCTTTTGTGTTTGGAATATCATGATGTAAGATTTTGGTATGAAATAACTGAAGAGAATTCCATTTATACTGGATATCTGGGCCACTGCATTCAAAATTACAATGTATTTGCTTTTGATAGTGAGGTATGCTGTGAAATATGCAATCCAGGTCAGATAGTACAAAATGAGACTGAAAGTTATTGATTTGGCCTCATTGTAATTTTTCGGCAGATCTCTTCCCATGTAAGAAAACAGGAGACACAGGAAACCAAGAAGCCAACTTATAAACACAACTATGGTAAAGGTTATAGTATTCCCCATTTCACAGGTGAGCATAGTTTGGTCTTTAAAAGTCCATGAGTCAGCACAAGCTTTTACAGGACTGACAGTCATCCATATCACACAAGAAATGAAATGAATGAAAGAAGAAAACGCAATGAAGAGCCACTGGCCATTGTGTTTTACCCAAAGACTGTGCACTTTAGGGAACTGAGTAGCCATTTTAAAAACACAGATAATTTGAAAGGAACGGACAGTCAAACAGGAAATACAGACAGTGAAGAAAAATACAAATATGGCATTTCTCAGGAGGCAAAATACAAATGTAGGTTTTCCAAAGAAAAAGAACACACTTATGCTAGACATAATCAGACTGGTCAACATGAGGAAACACATGCTGCCACCAGCAGACTTCACCACTGGTGTGTCATAATTGTAAGCAAAAAGGCTAAATATGGCAATAAGGAGAATAATTAGGCATACGGTAGAAACCATGACAATGATAGAGAGGGTTTCTGTGAACTCAGGATAGACAACGGAGCGTGTCTTGCATTTCGTACTGCCCTCATTAGACCATTCACTCTCTGCACATGGAAAACAGGTATACGGATCCCCTAAGAAAAAAAAAAAAAAAAAAACAGTAAAATAATATGAATGTTTAGTTGTATTTTGGAATAATTGTAACTTGATGTGGGAAATATTTTCTCTTCAAATATCAGTAAAGTGTTGTACTGTACTAAGGAATGAACTAAGGAGCTTAAAGAGATAGTCCACATTGAAAGTGAAAACTCTGCCATCATTTACTCACCCTCATGTCATTCCAGGCCCACATGACTTTCTTACTTTCTTTCCTCTGAGGAACATAAAAAAGATATTTTGAAGAAAGTTTCCACTGACTTTCTTTGTATGGATAAAAATACAATTGAAAATTCAGTAGGAACTGAAATTGTTATTTGGAACTAACATTCTTCAGAATATCTTTTTTTGTGTTCTGCAGATAGAAAAAGAAATGCATATAGGTCTAGAATCACATGAGGGAAAGTACATGGTGACAGAATTTCCATTTTTGGGTGGACTACCTCTTTAAGTTCTTATTGTCTGCTGCATAAGGTACTTACGAGAATAATCCACATAGCTGTTAGACGGGCATTTTTTACATGTAAAACAGCAACTATGAAAACCTTCAGGTTGCCTGGAATATCCCGCCTTACACTCAACTGAGCAGTTTGAGAAAGGAACCTTTAAGGGATGGGAAGATGTGTTATTAAAGTTAGGCTACCAGTTATTTCAACCAATTTTACACATTTCTCTTAACTAAAATCAGTGAACACAATAAAAATTACATTATTGCCTTAAATGCAAACAAATTTCTTAGCTCTTGCTTTCAAACTGTTAAAGTTAGGGCAGGTAGTCCAGAAACATTTTTGTTATACTGGTTGAAAGTCTCTTCCTGATCGCAATCATTAATTAAAGTGGTCGTACAAGCAAAATTCATAGACTTATACAGAGACAGACAATGGTGTAAAACAAGTGTTTTTATGACCTGTGTTTGTGTTTGGAGGAGACATAATGCCTGAAAGGGTTGTTTGCAAAGGTTGTTTGAAGAAATGCTTTATTTTTGTAGTTCCACTATGTGACACTAGTATGGTGCATTCAAGTTGGAAAGATCATATTTACAAGTTCATCTCACATGAACACTACAATAAAGTTGTGATGATTTTGTTTTCGCCCACCAAGGGAGGAGAAATAGTGTAGTGATGGGTGCTCACCGATGACATTATGATTTCTGGATCACATGTCACCTAAGGTGCAGTTATAATTCCATCATATAAGAAAGATATCTAACTTGAAGAACTTCATACTGTATTATCAACACAAGTAAGACACAAGTTGTCGGCAGCTATATCACCCTACAGCCCAAGACTGGTTGCCCCCTGAAGCTAAGCAGAGTTGAGCCTGGTCAGTAACAGGATGGGAGACCTCTTGGGAAAACTAGGTTGCTGCTGGAAGAGGTGTTAGTGAGGCCAGCAATTGTTTCGCTAGATAAGACCCTTCTTCCTCGGCTAGGATCGTTTAGAGCCATTTGAAGCTGCATTTAAAGTGTATTTTGGAAGTTCAAACTTGGGAGCACCACTGAAGTCCACTTCATGGAGAAAAATTCTTGAATGTTTTCCTCAAGAAACATAATTTCTTATCGACTGAAGAAAGAAAGACATGAACATCTTTGATAAATTTGATTCAATTTTTGTTTTGGAAGTGGACTTCTCCTTTAAGCATTTATACTGGCTCAGCCAATGACAACCAGGAATAGACTGGTTGACAACTGAGAATAGATTGGTAATGACTGGAGAGACAGCTGAGCTGGAGCAGGAGAGAGCAGTAGACCAACCTGCATATTCCAAGAAAAGGAACCTCATAAAGCTACAGATTCACCCACAGAGTCTTAAACCCTGGGAATTCTGAGAGGGTGGAGGATGCGTGCCTCGCTATGTCCCAACAATGATGATCTTTGCAAACAGATTAGCAATAACGACAACTGCAAGGTACATTTGCAGCAAGGTCTGCAAGAATCAGTGCTGCCTTAAAATCTATCAGACCAAAATGAAATGCATAGTTAAATGCAAGCTAATTCTAGTGAGATGCAGGATGAGCCTTGCCTGGAGACACCCCATAGTGCCCAGAACCTCCAAGCATAAAACTATTCTGCTTCAGGCTTAGATTAGATTAAGAGTATTTCAGCAACATCAGTTCAAGTGGTCTGTAGCAAGCCAGCATAGAGTTTGATGCCAATTTGAAGAGGATACTACAAGAATCATCACCGCCGCAACAAACCACAGTGACCACCATCACTGTCAGTTTTGTGAGTGGAAGAGTACAAGACCAGCAGTTCAAAGAACACCATGAACCAAAAGGCAGGGCTTCAAGCTTTGGCAAGACTTGAGTGGCACAAAAGGTGGCGGAGAGAGACAGTAAGGAAGTGAGACATCTGATTTGTTTCAAGGAAGAAGTAGCCCATTAGGATGAGTTTCAAGTCTGCCAAGTCCAGATCCATGGTGAGGAAAAGGGGAAAGTGATGGACAAGTTTTGATTCCAGGTGGGTGGGATTATAATTCCATCTATCACCAAGAAGCCTGTTAGAAGCATTGCTGAGGTCAACAGCCATTTATCCACCATCAGGGAGCTTGAATTTGGCACTAAGTCTGCCTACTAGACCAATTTAAGGCCTTGATATTCCAACATGGCATCTTACTTGAAGTCCTCTGGCTTCTGCTGATCTCAACAGTGGAGACCATGAAGAAGAAGGTCAGTAGCTACCTCCCCATGTGATTGGGATTTCCACAGAGCTTGAGCACCGTAGCACTTTATGGAAAGAGAAATGCACTCTCGTTCAGCAGCCTCAATGAGGAGTTCAAGGTCTCTCGCACCAGAGAGGCATACTCTGTTTGGGGTCTAAGGATTCGAGACTGGCATTGGCAGGTATCATAGTGGGGACAGGCAGGAAGTGGAAAGCACAAGAAGACCTGGAGATTGCTGAGTCCCAGCTGAGACAAAGGGTATCATAGTGTGGACAGGCAGGTATCATAGTGTGGACAGGCAGGAAGTGGAAAGCACAAGAAGACCTGGAGATTGCTGAGTCCCAGCTGAGACACTTTGGTGTGCATGGTAATTATAAGCTAGGCAGGGTTAGGAGCTGAGTTTGAACTTCCAAAATACAGTCTAAATGCAGCCTCAAACGATCCCAAATGTGTTTGTAAATGATCCCAGCCGAGGAAGAAGGGTCTCATCTAGCAAAACAACCGGTTATTTTCATAAAAATAATACGATTTATATACTTTTTAATGTCATACGCTCGTCTTGTCTTACTCTGCCTGAACTCTGTTTTTTTTTCCGGTTCATGACAGTTAGGGTATGTTGAAAAACTCCCATCTCATGTTCTCCCTCAACTTCAAAATTGTCCTATATCACTGTTTTACCTTTTTTGTTAAGGGTGTTTGATCTTCTTTGCATGTTCACTTTGCATAGACTGGGTCGGTACTTCTGCAGCAATGTAGGATGATTTTGAAATGATTGTTGAAGTTGAGGGAGAAAATACAGAGTTTTTCAACATATCCTAACTGTCTTGAACCAGAATACACAGAGTTCAGGCACAGTAAGACAAAGACGAGCATCTGAGACTAAAAACTAGTTAAACTGTATTTTTTAATGAAAATAATCGATAGTTTCATTAGATAAGACCCTTCTTCCTCAGCTGGGATCATTTACAACTGCATTTGGGATCGTTTGAAGCCGCATTTAAACTGCATTTTGGAAGTTTAAACTCGGGGCACCATATCAGTCCATTATATGGAGGAAAAAAATACTTAAATATTTTCCTCAAAAAAACATAATTTCTTTATGACTGAAGAAAGAAATACATGAACATCTTGGATGACAAGGGGGTGAGTACATTATCTGTACATTTTTGTTCTGGAAGTGATCTTTTGTTCTGGAAGTGATCTTCTCCTTTAAGTGGTCGCTATTGCTTTGTCTGTTATAACAGATAATTTGTACTGAGTATTTATGCATTTTTTAACCTAAATTAGCAGTGTTCATCTGTAAAGGATGTAGACTGTCAAACATACACAACTGTTCACCAAAACAGGGGGTCAAATCAGAGGTCAAAAACAGGACAGATTACTTAAACTAAACTATTACTTAAAATCATGATAACATTACAAGTGGACCTCAGAGAACAGTACAAAATAATGAAAGGCAGTTCATGACCGCTTTAATCTCCTCAACAGCAAACCTCATTTCTCATTCATCATGATGACAAATTGTTTTGCTAAAGTAGAAGTCTGTTAGTTAACTTTCATTTGGCAAAACATAGAATTAATGGAGAAAACTGTAGTCTACAAAGCTAAATGTTTAGATAAAGGCTCAAAAAACTTACTGAACCCTTGTTATTCCAGGAAAGAAGAGAGTTGTCAATGTTAAAAGTAATTTCTGGATGTTTCTCGTATGTGCCCACCATCTCAAACTGTGGAGGATTCAAATCAGTGCGCCAGAGCACAACTGCATAACTGATGGTTGGATCATAATTTTCATCGAATTTCACCTGACGGCCATTGAGTATGAAATCCAACTTTTTTATTTCTCTCAGAAGCTGTTGTGAGACGTGTAAAGAAATAAAAAAGACAAATAATTTATAATTGCATAACTATGTTATTAGTGTTATATTATATGAATGTTATATTATTATAACATCAATAAAGTTAATATTACTTTTGTTTTACACATTTAATAAATTATTGCATAATTATGTAATGTAATACAATATAATGTGAAATAATACTGATTCAACTTGTCATGGTTTCACATGAGTTCACTTACCATGTATGGCTTGGCCATTGTGTTTTTGGAACATTCATCCATGTCACACTGCAGAACATTATGTAACGCATGAGCTATGGTATATATGGCAGCATAGATGGAAAAGGAGAGTGTGGGATTCTCGTTTATAATCTCCTCTGCAGTCAACAATGAGCAGTAATCACAAAATTGATTACATGTCTTACTGTCCTTTAGGACGTCACTCTCAGCACTATCATTATAGCCAACATCAGTTGTTTCTATGGCTTTGTAGACAAATTCGTTAAATCCAGGTAGTGACAACAGTCTCTCTGCAATGCCAATGATTGTGCCAATTTTCTCGATTCCTGGCTCTCTTGGAATTTGTTGATTCATAGTCCATGCGTTACTTGCAATCCATACTTTGTCTTGGATGTTGTTTGCTATGGCTGCTTTGATAATTTTGCTTGCATATTGTGTCAAAGCATAAACTACAATGACATTGATGTTGAGCATATCAATCTTTTTAAGTGTTAGACTGTAGTTTGCATTTAGCCTCAGACTCTCTTGATAGGCCAAACAAATGCCAGTATTGTTTATATACTGGTTAAACAGCTTTAGTCCATCTGAACTGTAATCGTCTCGGCTACCAATAAAGGCAACCCAGTTCCATCCAAACCATTGTATGATGTGAATAATCATCTCTACCAGGTCTTTGTTGCTAGGCATTGTTCTTACAAAGGAAGGATACTGAAGTTTATTGCTTAATGCGTAGGTAGAAGCTCCATAATTCACCTTTGAAAGAGAAGGAAACACTCATATATATGTAGTAACTTGGTAGTCATGAATAAAAGGTAGGAAGCAAGCTCGTAAGTATTTTATTATACATGCTGCATATATATATAATATATATATATATATAATGTATATATAAAAAAGACTTAATTTACCATTGGTATAAGGTCCATTGTGAACAGTGGTGCAATAGTCACAGTTTTTGAGCTTCCATATGGTCCTATTAAAGCAATCACTTTAGGCTGATAGTTATTAAGTTTTTCTTTAGGCTTTATTGAGCCATTGTTTGAGATGAAACTTAAGGCTGAATTGAAATTCTTGATATTAGAACAATAGTCAAAAATGTCATAGCCCAGAGAAACATTGGGCAGAAGAGTGGTGGAGTTATTAATCTCCTCAACAGCAAACCTCATTACTTGCAACATCTGATAGCCGGATTTTGAGGAAATGTGCCTTAAAAACATCAGTGAGGAAGTTAATAGCATGTAACTGAATATTCAGTTTAGCAATGAGGAAATGCTACTTTGATTTAAATGACTGTACACTGATAACCCTAGACTGGTAAAAGGTCCTCGCTTACCTGAAACATTCAGTGGTCTCTGCGGAAAACAGGGTAGTTTCATGTTCAATTTCATGTAAAGGGAAAAGGCCGCCCAATAGGTAATCTCCCTCCAAGCTGAATTCTGATGTTGAAGAAATTTTGAAAAAGAAAGAATTAGTAAAGCCCACAAGCAAAATGTAAATGCTACTGAGAAGCATGGCTCAAGATAGACCGCTGGTCATGAAATAGACTGTGTGCTTATGGCTAATCATTTGAGAAATGTCAGGCTTATATTCAAGACTTAATTTTCTTAAAACACATTTCAATTTGCTTAAACCACTATATTCAGTGATTCAAATGTCCATTTCCATATCTAACTCATACAGCATGTCAATCATTTTTAAATAGAGCATTACACCACAAATGTCTCCTTACATTAAAATTGTACAAATGTGTGAAAAATTGTACACAGGTTGTGAAACCTTATGAACTCTCAGCATGGCTTTTACAGTTGGATTAGAATCATAAGGGTTTTCCAGTTTAGGGATGGTTAAACAAATAAGTTGTGATTATTCTGTGATGTGTATATATACACAAGATTTTATGCAGCATCTGTTGAGGTGAATACTGAGATGTTTTCATCATGTTTTTGAGTATTCAAAACTGCTAATGCTCTTCCTGGAGGCTGAAAAGCAGTCAATACAAAATTCATAAATTCTAAATGGACTAGGGAAAAAAACAGCAACATGCTTTTGTCATATAGTTTACATTTTTAAATTTGCCTAAGCCAGTTCCTGCATAAATTTAAATGTTTTACATATCTCACATTAATCTTTACGTGTCGCCGCACATGTGTCGCATTCAACCACCTATGCCACATCCTAGCAGACTTGTAAAAAATTATATCTGGACTGTGCAACACCCGTGCTTTATAATTTTTAGCTAAGTCACTAGAAATCCCAGTTTGTGTAACAAACCCGAGACAGAATTGATTTACTAAAATGTACTGCGCAAATGCTATTACTCAACCCTGTATGTATATCCCAAATTAGAATGGGAATAAATATGCACAACTGGGATTGATATAATTGAAAGAAAATGAATTGCCTATACAAGCCTGTGCTGAGTGCCATTACATCACAGTTTTGTCATTCAGCATGAAGGTCATCTCATTGCTTGAAGAAGAAGTAGAAGGCGGCGGCTTCTCAGTGCTACTCCCCTGCAGCCATCCGCAAATCACAGAGGGCAAATTTCTTAGGCGCAAATTTCAGTGACACTGTTGCAAATCTTATGCCACAAGTGTGGCTCCTGCTAGGCACCCCTGCACGCTTCAAACAGACACAGTAGGTGTGTCATTTGCCTGGGCAGCAACCACCCTGTGGCTGCCGTCACTAAGACAGACTGCTGTCACTTCAAGGGCATTGCCCTTGAGCAAGAGTTTCACCCTGCTTCACTCATAGATCACCTTCTTTCATGAAGGTGGCCTTGCTCTTACGCTCTCCTGTTTTTTTGCCTCCCAGGAACCTTGGAGAAAGAAACGGCAGATTCAGGGGTGCTGAGCAATCGGGCTTGGGTGATCTCACACCAGCACAGTTCCTGCGTGCTTCACTCCTTCACTTTTATTTTCAGTGAAAATTAAGAAAATAATTGAAAGATTGAAAATAAAGTATCGGTTAGGGTTAGGGTAGGTGTAGGGAGGGCTTATTATCCCGATAAGGTAGCATCCATTTAATAAATTGAATTAAAACTATAATTTACACTCAACACGTAAATACTGCATGATGTTTGAATGTGCTACAATACTGAGGTGCAGAAAATTGAGTCTATTTGCAATAAGTATTATAATTAGCAGAAAATCCTGCTTTTTTAAGATAGTATAAATAGAATCTATAGCTATTTGCACTTAGTGTAAATAGCATTTATCGTTAAGAAAGTATGCTTTTTTCGCTTAGTGTAAATAGCATCTAATTGCTATTTTCACTTAGTGCAAATATCCGCTGCCAAAAAAAGAAATGCACTCAAGTTCTTCTATTATTGATGCACTTATTATATTTTAATTGTACTATACTAAGTGCATATTAAATGTTTTTTTAAAACAGTGGTAAGTGTTCTTTAAGATATGCTTAAGATCAATTTTAAAATAATTGCAATATTTAGCTGTGTTAAAATGGAACCACTTCAAGTACCTTTAGTGTAATTTAACTGTACATTTCTCTACATTTCACTTAAAACACTTCTACACTTCTTGAACTACAGTTAGAATATACTTTAAGCTTCACTTTAATGTGCTTCAAGAACATTTTCAATAGCATATCAGCTCATTACAAATGCATTATCAGTACACTGTAAGAGTAAAATAATGATAGTAAATTAAAGCAAAGGACAGAAAAATGCTAAAAGAACTTCTTAATTAAATCAATAAGTAGAACATTTCAGTTATACCTGTATTACTAGAAAGTATTATATGCATAAATAAAAATGCATCACAATGCATATTTTTACACACACACACACACACACACACACACACACACACACACACACACACACACACACATACACACAGTCTGGTCAGCTATCCTTGTAGGGACTCTTCATAGGCGTAGCGGTTTTTATACTTTACAAACCGTATTTTCTATCGCTCTACACCGGCCCTACACCTAAACCTACTCATCACAGGAAACTTTCTGCATTTTTACTTTCTCAAAAAAAATAAAAAAAATAAAAAAAATAAAAATCATTCTGTATGATTTATAAGCTTTTGTATCCATGGGGACCTCAATTTAGGTCCCCATGAGTGTGTGTGTATTCAGATGTAAGTCCCCACCTATATAAACCAAGCGCACACACACAAACAGAAGTTATTGAAATAAGGTGCAGAAGTAAATAAAGTGCATTTTTTACCAACTCAAGTTGAGCCTGCAAATGGCTGAACCAAACAGAACTTTTTAAAGTCACCATCTTCATCTTTGACTGAAAATTCACTTTGTATGATTGGTTGCATTTTCTGCAACTGAGGGCTTGCAATTCAAAAGCTGTGGTATTTGAAAATTACTTCATCACGGTCTGTGAAAGGAAAAATAATTAATCAGCAGTTTTCAGTGGTGTTTTTGAATATCATATGTGTTATAATTTGCATGGATATGCATTTGAATTTTTTTTTGACTGTTCTTATATTGCCTTTCAAAGCATTGACGATATCCTCATCAAGGTGGACAGAGGGTCCGTTTTTATCCTCTTGTCTAAGATCATTATTCAGCACTCTGTATCACATTGAACATAAGGTTAGTAGGAGCCCAATAACACCACTTACAGTAAGAAGACTTAAATCCCCAAATCACTGATATTGTTATTCAAAGCAATAAAGCAACCTGTGTGTGTATTACAAGCTATGTAATTTTAACCTAGGCTATTTCCCATTAACGCGTCTATTTCTGGTCAAGCTGACATACATTCTTCACCTCTGCTGCAGAGATTTAAGGAAAGTTGTACAAAATGGCATATAGCCATATAGGACGACTAGGCCAAGCTCCTGCAGCTTTCCCAGAAAACTAAAACAATTAAAAGGAAAACAGATTTTTACATGAATGACTCAACTGAAACACAGAAGATAGCCACCTGGAATGGACATTTTCTTCCAAGACAACATGACGGCTGATGCAATCACCCTCCATTAAATCAGGTTTTAAAACTTGTACAACAGAAGTGCTAAATTCAGTCAGAGCCAACGGTCACTTCCCTGCAAACAAGCCTGCGCTGGCCCTTTATGGGCCCACTCACCCACCTGTGATTTTCTAATGATCCTGGAGACACTGATTAGCATGCTCAGGTGTAGGCGCGTTTCCATTACAGATTTGTGCAAAACTTTGGCGATATTTTATACATGTCAATTAAAAAAAGTATGATGTCAGCGTTTCCATTAACCAATGTTATGTGACTAAAACATAATTTGTTCCACTCACGATAGGTCATGGCAATGAATTTTGGCATTATTTAATCGAAAGAGCAGCGTGGAGAGCCGCTTCAGAAACGAGTGTGACGCTGCTATTATATACATAACATCAGCTCCGGTGACCGCATCGGAGCCGTTACAGACCGCAGTCTAAGCATTAATGTCAGGGAAAGCCCCTTATACTTGAGAGCGGCTACCTATGAAGTGTTTTTTTGGAGTTTATAGTACATTGAAGAATGATCATATGCCTTTTTACATATGCCATGTGATCTGTAAATGCGGAAAAGGTATTTCCATTGCAGTTTTGCAACATATTGCTTTTTCGAATTGCCTGAAAACCCACCTCAAGTGAGTGTAAAAACTTTTTTGCGATATATGGGAGTTTTTGCGAGTCATCGGATGCAAAGTTCACTTTTACATGTTGTTTGAACATTATTGTATGTTGACAGTGTATGTACAAATCTACCCTATAATGATAAAAATCTATGCAGTGGTTTTTAATTAATCTGTAAAAATAATATCCCCTTTTTCAAATCGAGCCATTCTCAGATGCCTGTCGACGTGGCGTCACATCGCTCCCACGATAGTTGATTGACGTGAGCGTCTTACCTCAGACCCGCCCTAAATCAGCTGTAACAGTCCAACCTCCATTGTTTTGATGCTAGAGCAGGGATGTAGGTTAGACAAGAATATCTCCGATTGAGCGATTGAGGTGTTGTGTTGCTGGATGTAATAATGAACATAGTGGTCATCATTTACTCCCGACATCTGAGCAGCAGAAGATGCAGTGGATTACGTTGTTTGTGAATGGAATGTTAGCAAGTTTAGCGGCTAAATGCAGCTAAAGTAAACAGGCTGGTCACTCCACAGAGAGAAAAGAGGGGCGGGGCGAACAGACCTCATTAACATTTAAAGCAACCTCGACCAGAACAGGATAATTTTTGCAGAGCTGATTTTGGCAAGGTAAAAAGGGTGTTGTTTTACACTACCATTGAGAATTTTTAACCAAAGTATATTATAGACTTTTCATTAAGACCATAAAGAATCATATCAACTTGTGGAAAATGGGCATCCGATGACCCCTTTAGGCATATTTTCAATTCGCAGTTTAAATTTGCGCATCTTGAAGGGTAATGGATACGCAGCTACAGTTTGATATGGATTAGAGCTAAACTCTGTAGGAAAGTGGATCTTGTGAGCCAGATTTGAAGATTCCTGGCCTATATGAAACAACAGGTTCTGAAAAGGTCTCTTTTGGTTTGATCCATTCCAGTTCAGTTGAATGGCAAAACAAGAATGGCCAGTCAATGTTCTTAGTAGTCTCCTAGTTGCATTCCAGGGTTGCCTACATAAAACCTGCATGGGCCCAAAAGTTGCTCTGGGCCCAAACAGTCTGGCCCACGCTGGACCATCATGGGATTAATGTGGGCAGTCCGCTAGTGTGGATGAGCCCAAAGCTGTGGGCCCCACCTGGGCAATCATGCACTGGGTCTGTATAGGTTTAGTGTGGGCTGGCCCTAGCTCACTGTGCCCCCAAAAAGCCAGCATGGGCCCCACATGGACATGTTTGCAGGGTTTAGCCTATTAGAAAATATGTCAGCCAGAATTAAAATTTTGAAATTCGTTGATATGAGATTAAAAAACCTCTGTATGTGGGTCATTCTATAATTAGGGGTACATTTAGAATTTGACAATGTGAAGAAAAAAGTTTTCCTGTTTCCCAAAAACCCAAACAAGACCTTGCATAGTTGCTTTGAACCAATCTATATTGTATAAAATGCTATATAAATAAAGGTGATCTGTAGAAATATGTGCATAAAATACCATCTATGTTTGCTACTGTCCATGTTACCATTACTGGGTAACACAGTTGAAAGGTAACTTAGCTGACATTTTTAGTGTTTTGGGCCTATACTCAACATGGAGGCCTAGAACTACTGAGCATATGGTATGTTTAGAAATATATTTTCATAAACAAAACATAAGTTTTAGTTAAACTGTCAGTTAACTCTGTTGACAGTCAGTTAATCCACTCTTGACACAGGTTTGCTAGTTTAACCAATATTAGGGGAAAGAACATAAGAGAGAACATGTTTCATCCATGTGCTTCTAGAGGAAATATCATCATTCTGTACAAATTATGCGAGAATGGGACAAACCATTCCTTTTTGAGGGGGATTTTCTAGTGGGTAACTTAGTTAGACACAAATCATGCAAGTTATACCGCAATAAACACTTATTATTTTTGAAGCGCATGCCCAAACGTCTTGATAACCTAATCTAACTGAAGGCAAAACTATGAAATTAATTTATACTTGAGGTAATTTTATGCTTAAAATGCAGAGTAGAATGAGCAACTTTACAAAATCGGACAGCTGAATACCAGGGTTGTATGTGATATGAACAACAATTTTTTTTTAACAAAAGATATGGCTTTTTCAACATATAGTAGTGTGATTGGGGAAAAATATAATTGTGTACTAGAAAATTAAGTATCTGGGCTTTATACTGATGAAAATATATTTAAAAAAAATATACTTCACGGACATGAGATGTACCCACAAATATAGAATAACCCATATATATTTTATTTATTGCTTTACAAGCCGCCCACACTCACACTTTTTTTTAGGCTGCCCACCTCTTAGCTTGCTTTTCCCGATTCCTTTTGCTATGGCACTGTCTAAACATTCTGCTATGACACATAACCACATGTGGCTGGTCTGATGCATGGCCAGAGGGGGCTTTAACTTCACATTCATGGGCGGCCAGCCCTCCGGACACCAGTTTTGCCCTTCATATTCCTCTGTTCAAAAAACAGTGGGGACTTTAGAGTTATAAAAAGCACAAGGAGTGTCACCACACAGCTCCCCTCACACAAATTTAATAAATGCTTTGGCCCCAGTGTTTCCCAACACACAAAAAGATCTTAAAAATTTAATAAACCTAATGAAGTCATTGCTAAGTTGTTCACTAGATGGTGCCATTGTGTCACAAATGAGCTAACCAGGTGAATTAGTAGCCCTAAACAATTCTCTGGTTTGTGTATGGAATTTCTGGAGTCATGTCACTGTATGGCAGTCTATGTCAGCCCTGGATGGGTGAAAACCTCCACATTTCAACAGTTCTCTCTTCTTACATGAAAGAGAGCTCTGCTCATATTCTAAAAGACAAAATCTCCTCCCTTCTTGAGAAGAGAGCAGTTTGAGTGGTACCTCTGCATTTAAGCAGGTTTTATTCTTGTTATTTTCTAGTTCAAACACTGCCTTTCAAGGTAAATGTCCTCTGGCTTTTTTTTTTTTTTTTCTGTGAGTGTATTGGGCAACCGGGAAGCTGTCTATATCTCCTATAGATGGATCTCAAGCACAAGCTGATGAAAGAGAACAATAAGTTACTGTTTGTAACCCTGGTTCTCTGAAACAACAAGTGGAAATATCCACCAAGTTTGCCCTGCTTGCTGCACTAGAAGCGACCCAGATAGCACACGTCCGTCTGCAAGATGTCCGTTGAAGATCTCTTGATCTGGAAAGCATCTGCTTTGTCTGGCAGACGTTTGTAAGATACATTCAGTTTTACATACATTCTAAATCATAAACATCTTAAAGACATCTAATAGACATCTATTTGACATCTGATAGGAAACGTCTAATAGACGTATTGCAGATGAGCAAACTACATCTTGCAGATGTCTTGCAGATGTAAATGCAGATGTCAAATAGACGTCTTCGAGATGTACGTGTGCTATCAGGGGAAGATGCTCACTGAGGAAAGGTAGCACGTTTAGGTCTCTTTATGCGTTAGGTTAGGGGGTGTTCCCCCTTACATTGGACATGCCCTCCAGAGCAGTGCTTCTCAACTGTGTCCGGGGGGCTCCCAATCACTACACATTTTATATGTCCCCTCATAGGCCACACCCAGTTTAAGTTATGCAGACTTGACTAATGAGTCTAATCAGGTGAGGGAGACATTAAATGACAGAAGATATGCAGAAAATTCTGTGGTAACGGTCCCCAGGACAGTTTGAGAAGCACTTATAGAGAACATGCAAAACTGGAGAACCAGTTCTGGAGCTCCACTGTCCTGCAGAGTGTAGCTCCAACCAGTTTCAAGTCACCTGCCTGGAAGTCTAGTAATCTTGAAGACTTTGATTAGCTGCTTCAAGTGTGTTTAATTAGGTTGGAGCTAAACTCTGCAGGACAGTGGCCTTCCAGGAACTGAATTTGACACCCCTTATCTAGCCATTGAGCTGCAGTGGTCAGAATCAGAAGGTGCGAAATGAAAGGCCAGCCTTGAGGAATTATGCACGTGCCATAGTTTAGATGGGCTAGTAGAGACAGTAAATCACACTTACAACAGTATGGGACTTTTAGCAAGTTTGAATAGATTTCATAGAATCAAGACTGATTCTGAAAAATTCCAGAGATTTTCTCTCCGGGGGAAAGGGGACATTTAACCGTGAGATTTTTTGGACTATGGACAGGTGAGGGAGAATGGTTAGAGGAAATTAAGAAAATAGTCGAAATGATTAGTTGATTTGTTGTAATTGCTTTGCAGGACCAAGCAGGGTGCATCTGATAGGGTGTTAAATATTTTCCAGCTGCTTTTGCAACTAAATGTCAAACAGATTGCAAAGTAAAACTGTTTGTGCTAGCGAATGCTGAAACATCAGGGTGGGTGGGCATTACTTTAAAAGCCAATGTTGCAAGCTAGGTTTTGATGCCAGCATTGTTAATGGGAGAAGTCCACTTCCAGAACAAAAATTGACAGATAATGCACTCATCCCTTGTCATCCAAGATGTTCATGTCTTTCTTTCTTCAGCCGTAAAGAAATTATGTTTTTTGAGGGAAACATTTCAGGATTTTTCTCCATATAATGGACTGATATGGTGCCCTGAGTTTGAACTTCCAAAATGCAGTTTAAATGCGGCTTCAAACGATCCCAAATGCAGTTGTAAACGATCCCAGCCGAGGAAGAATGGTGTTATCTAGTGTAACAATCGGTTGTTTTCATAAAAATAATACAATTTATATACTTTTTAATGTCAAACACTCGTCTCGTCTCGCTCTGCCTAAACTGTTTTTTTTTAATCTGGTTTATGACAGTTATAGTATGTCTGCATTTTGAAAGTTTAAAATCAGGGGACCATGTCAGTCCATTATATGGAGAAAAATCCTTAAATGTTTTCCTCAAAAAACATCATTTCTTTACGGCGGAAGAATGAAAGACATGAACATCTTGGATGACAAGGGGTGAGTGCATTATCTGTTAATTTTTGTCCTGGAAGAGGACTTCTCCTTTAACAATGAGACTGATTGCTTGTTCTGTGCCATGGTAATGCAGAGGGAATTTTTCTATGGTTCTTCTGGGTTGAGATTTGCTGTGAGGGGGAAGAAAGATCAGTTACAATGCATATTTTTTATTTTTATTTATTTATTTATTTTTTGCCTGAGAATCTCCTGGTGGCTATTCCTATACAATTTATGCAAAAAAATTTGCATATCATAAAAAAACGGAATCATTTTTTTTTTTTTTTAATAAGGGCCTCAGCTGAGCATGGTTGGCTGGAGATTGTCACAGGTTAAACTGGAATTTGGT
This sequence comes from Cirrhinus mrigala, assembly GCA_036247105.1. Taxonomy (NCBI): domain Eukaryota; kingdom Metazoa; phylum Chordata; class Actinopteri; order Cypriniformes; family Cyprinidae; genus Cirrhinus; species Cirrhinus mrigala. Next base: position 14,339,242 of record CM070014.1, on the reverse strand, counting down.
AGGCTTCCTAAGCTGGGACAGAAATAAACCAATACAGTAAGTCCCATGAAGCTGTGGTTTATAGTGAATTTATAACAGCTAAGGGGTGTTATTAGGCACAGTGTGAAGTACCTAAAACCCCCTTAGCTGTTATAAATTTACTATAAAACATGGCTTCATGGGGCTTATTGCTTTTATAAAACAGTTATTCCATATAAGTAGTAAGGTTTCACAAAATAAAACAGAGCAAATAAAGTGCAGTGATTTATTACAAACAATATTTTTATACCAAACAATGTAGTTCCCCAGAAATGGTTGTGGTTGCAACTAAGTGGTTGCCGAGCAACACACAGGTGTAAACAAAGTTGCATGTTTGTAGAGTAAATTACAACAGCTTTGAACGCGGTTTAACCAATCAGAATCAAGGACCGGAACTATTCGTTTTACAATCCTTCTTTCCAACCTGGAATGATTATGAGTTATGAGGATGATTATGAGTTATGAGTAATGTTTTTGTCTGGAAAGAGAGATACTTTTTAAGATTTTTCATTGGAATTTGCTGAGAAAAGGCATACATGACATATAGCGCAAGCATTTTCAAAGGATTACTCCAATTTCAGAATAAAAATTTCCTGATAATTTATTCATGTCATCAAAGATATTCATGTCTTTGTTTCTTCAGTCGCAAAGAAGTTTTTTTTTTTTTTAAAGAAAACATTCCAGGATTTCTCTTCATATAGTGGACTTCAAAGGTGCTCAATGGATTGACGGTTAAAAATGCAGTTTCAATGCAGCTTCAAAGGCTCTAAATCAGGGGTGCTCAACCCTGGTCCTGGAGATCGACTCTCCTGCAGAGTTCAGCTCCAACCCTGACCAAACACACCTGAACCAGCTAATTAGGATCTGAAGGAGCACTTGATAATTACAGACAGGTGTGTTTGATTAGGGCTGGAGCTGAACTCTGCAGGAAAGTCGATCTCCAGGACCATGGTTGAGCACCCCTGATCTAAATGATCCCAGCTGAGGAATAAGGGTCTTATCTAGCTAAACGATCAGTCATTTTCTTTAAAAAAAAAATTAATATTTATACACTTTTTAACTACACATGCCCATCTTGTGTAGCTCTGCGATGCACATGCATACTCTGCACTCCGTTTCAAGACAGTTAGGGTATGTCGAAAAACTCCCATCTCATTTTCTCCTCCAACTTCAAAATTGTCCTACATAGCTGTTTTTACCTTTTTTTTTTTTTTTTGTAAACACTAGGTCGGTACTTCTGCAGCAATGTAGTATTATTTTGAAATTGGAGGAGAAAAGAGATGGGAGTTTTTCGACATACCCTAACTGGGGTATAATAGGAGCACATAATAGGGGCACTTTAATAAACTTATTAGCTTTTATTAACATTACTGTACAATTAAATATAATTATTCATTTATACATTTACATAAGAAATGACTCAGGTAAATTAATAACATCATACAACTTGATTAGCACTTCTAATGAATTTACACAACAAGCTCTGAAATATTTTACTGGAAAGAAATTGTGAATAATACATTTGAAAGATAAAATAAAATAAAATAAACCAAAAAAAATACATAAATAAATAAATAAAATCCTTATAGGAACATGGCATATCTGGCATGACAACATGCTCCATGTTCAGAATTACACACTCTTGCTTTTTCTGCAGTAGCCCACATATTATATGCACTTGAAACATCACATTTGCACATTTTACTGAACTTAAAAGTGAGTAGAAAGTGTATAATGTTGAAGATTCAGTACTATGGCTTTTAAAGTCAAAACTTTTGCAGTTTGTACATGACTTTTCTACATGCCCTTTGTTCTTCTGATGGAAGAAAACAGCAACATGTACATATTGTAATCCAGAATTAATTAAGATCAGTGAATAGTTTCCATGAGCACCATTGGACACAGGGTCTGCTGGCTCTTACGGGGTGTGACCATGGACAGATGAAGATGCTGTGGTAGCTCTAAACTCCTCTTGCTCTCGTTAGTCCTCCGGTTTTTAGAGTGTGTATGGCAAAAGTAAGTGACAGTGGAGAAAAACACTTGCCGGTAATTGGATGAGACCAGGTTGTAAAGCATAGGATTGATCACGGAACTTACATAGAAAAGCACATTTGTCACCATGTAGAAGTAATGGTAGAAATCATAAAGTGCACTGTTGGGAGAAAAACAAAACCAAGGTTATGAAATATTTAAAAACAAATGAGAAATTTGTCTTGGTTATATGTAAATGCAAAACTCACCTTGTCCACTCTGTTACATAGCAGTACATCAGTCGACGACAGTGATAAGGAAACCAACATAAAATAAAGGCAAAAACAACCCCACCTGATAACAGAAAGAAAAAAAAAATATGGCAATGAACTATTTAAACTAAAGAAATTAAAGATTTTACCCACTGAGTAATTAGTGCTTTTGGCAAATATATGTGCACTCACGAGACTGGTAAATCATCAATATGACGAATTATGCCACAGTTAGTTTTGGCCAGTAGGTGGCGACAAGTGATTGTCTTTAAGAATCAGCCATTTTGACTCACTGAAGCCATTTGTTCAAAATTTCTGATTCATTTAGCAATGAAACAAGTGATTATAATGTGTCACTAAATCATTTACTCAATCAATTTGTTCAAAACTACTGAATCATTCAGTATTGGCTTTGTTTGGAACTATTTGTGTCTAAAATAAAGTTACTCAGTATTCATTTTTTTTTTTTTTTTAAATCACAAATGTCTTTCACTCACGTAAGACTTTAACGCCATGTTGTAGGGAGCGTTCACGGGTTGGCTCTGCTGTGATATGTGAAGTTGCTGAACAGTTTAAGTCATGATGGGTCATTCTTTGAAGTTGATGTCCAATCAGGCCATTCATCACTGTGATCACCATCATTGGCACAACAAAAGAGAGAAGAGCATTTACCTGTAAGGAAAAACACTGAGTACTGAAATAAGGAATATTAAAAAAGTGGGGAAAGGACACATTACAGCAAATGTAGTGATTATTTTCCAAGAGTCGAGAAAAAGCAGCGCCCTTGTTCTAATAGTTTCTACATCTGAAACAAAATATGTGATGCGATCTAGGAAAAGCCAGCACATGGTAAAATTTGACCTTTTTTAGGTTTTGATACCATATGAAAGCTGGGTTCAAGCCCTTTCCAAAACTGTTTTTATTTTGTTCATGCTTGAACGTAACCAAAGTTGTGGCTGTCTTAATTTGGCTGATAGCGATGATTTTCAGGAACGGAATTTTGAGAAAAACGGCTTTAAAAGAGAGACGGCTTTCACTTTCACTCACACTCTACGGGTTTAACGAGAGCCGTCTGTCAAGTTAGAAGCGCTATACTTCATCATTACACAAACAGACTAAGGTCTGTTTCCGTTGTTTATCATGTACATAGTCTCCGAACTTTTGATCACCCATTTTATGTTTAGATAGCACGAATAATGCAGCCTACCCTGTAGTAAAAGCGAGCGCAGCGCAACTGTTCGCGCACTGTGCATAAAACAGACTGTTATCAGGCTCCTCCTCTTTAGTCACTTCATCATCCCATTCTCTATCTCTGGATTTGAAATAGTCCGTTATAACATCGTTTAGGGGACTGACATCACCAAGATTGAGCAGATTGAGACGAGTAAAATCAGTTAAGTGAGCAGCTGCAGTACTTTAGACTTTGTTGTTGCGCTCGGCCATCTCACGATATCCAAAAAAAAAAAAAAAAAATTTTGCGTGCCGTAGTTTACACAGGACTGGCGGAAAATGTGAATTGAAACGCCTTTACTAAGTATGTTACGTGGTTTATTTTGATAGGTTAACTGTTTTTGTGGTGTCAAGGGAAAGCATCTTAGTAGCGCGTAATTCTTAGCGTAAGAGAAAGACAGTCATTTCTGCTTGCTGCAATAAATGGCTATTTTTCTGCACTAGACAAGTGAAGTTCGCCGAGATATTTTCAGAGATGATAGACAAGATGTTATAGAATAATAATTTAATGAAAACCTAATTTTGACCAAATAAAAAAAAAAAAAAAAAAAAAAAAAAAAGGTTTTCCCACACTGTAAAAAAAAAATCTGTAAAAATACAGTACAATATACACTAATAATTAAAGGAAATTTTCCGTATTTGGTTTTTACAGATGTTTTTCCGTATTTTTGAATTATGCTTTGCATTGTGGGAACAAGAACCTCAGGCGCGAAAACAGTGAAGAAGTGAGAAGACGCGGAGAGTTCCCTATCGATACTACACTCGTACTGCGTCGCTTAGACGCTATGGGAAAAAGTCCTTTTTTCTCCTTGACTGAAGCCTTTTTTATAAACGCAGTGAAACTGCACGGCCATTGGATTGTGCAGAGAAACGAACGAACCAATGACTCGGCAGCGGTGCTGCACGAGCCTATGGCGAAAATGCCCGCCGAAGCCCGCCAGAAGGGGCGGGGCCAATGGCTATATAAGCGGCCGCTTCGCCATAGGAACCCAGATTTCTTCTCCTTCAGCGATGACTCTTCGCGCTTGCAAGAAAGAAGCCCTCGCCGTTGACAAGCACCTGCAAGCGGAGTGATTCTGCAGCTGACTCGCCGCTCGGTTGACGCCGGCTGCAACGCATCCTCCCCTGCCGCCATCCGGCGATTTCGTTCCGCTAAAAGAGCAAATAGGCGTTGTTTCAAATGCCGCGCCGTTTTTGTCGTGCATGCAAGGCTCCCTTGCATGCTGCTGACAATCACGGCGAGTGCGTCTCCTGCTTGGGACTTCCCCATGCGGAGGCGGCACTCAAAGAGACGGAATGTCCCCATTGCGGGGATATGAGTCTCTCCTCTCTGCGCTCGCGGATAGCGTTCTTTTCAGAACGTGACTCCGCCCCTCGTGCCCTCCCGTTTCCTCCTTCACAGGAGCCTGTGAAGAAGAAACAGCGGGGTAGAGGATCTCAGTGCACGGAGTTAGGTGAGCTCACGTCGGCTCAGCCCCCACGTGCCTCACCTTCTCCACAGAGAGAGGGTTCCCCCGTTCTCTTCACCCGCCCTGATCTGTGTCCCTCTGCGGCTGCGAGTGACCTGGTCTCCTTCGGCGGGAGTGAAGACGACATGCTGGACAGCATGTCACTGGCTGCATCGGACGCTGAGGAGCTGTCGGGCTCTGTCAATGACCCCGCCCCCCCCGCCGTCTACCGATACCAGCGATCCCAGGACCAAAACTGGCATGGACGCCGAGCTCTTCTGCGTTCTGACTAGGGCTGTGGACGAGCTGGGATTGGAGTGGTCTCCTCCAGAGGAGCCCCCACGCAGCCTCCTCGATGAGTGGTTCCTGCCGGGGCGCCGCCAGGCCCCTCGCCAGCGGGCTTCTCCGTTCCTCCCTGAGGTTCACGAGGAACTAACCAGATCTTGGCGCGCTCCCTACTCAGCACGCCTGCGCACCTCGTCTTCCTCCGCCCTCACTTCTGCCGACGGTGCTGAAGACAAGGGATACGAGAAGCTCCCTCTCCTGGATGAGTAAGTGGCCGCCCACCTCTGTCCGCCCACTGCCATCGGCTGGAAGACTAAAGCTTCCCATCCGTCCAAGCCGTGTAGAAGGACTTCGGCCCTCGCCGGACGCGCCTACACGTCGGCCGGACAGGCTGCCTCAGCGCTACACTCCATGGCGATTCTCCAGGTGTTCCAGGCCAAGCTTCTCGCACAGTCAGACAGGTCTGCCCTGGACCCCGCCACTCTGACGGAGTTGCGAAGCGCCACGGACCTGGCTCTGCGCGCTACTAAAGCCACGGCCCAGGCAATTGGCAGATCCATGGCCAGCTTGGTCGTGCTCGAGCGCCACCTATGGCTCACGCTGACGGAGATCAAGGACGCGGATAAGGTCTCCTTCCTCGATGCTCCTATTTCCCCCACAGGCCTGTTCGGGCCGTCTGTGGAAGGATTCGCTGAGCAATTTTCTGCGGCTCAGAAGACGTCCCAAGCTATGCGACACTTCCTGCCAAAGCGCTCAAGCTCCAGTGCTGCTTCCGGGCGCCCCAAGCCTACACCGCCTCAGCAGCCGGTGAGACCTGCGTCGACCGCTCCCTCCGCCGCCGCCGCCGCAGCTCAGCCAGCCAAATCCGAGCCGAGACTACGTTCTCGCTCCGCTAGACGCTACCCCTTCCCCAAGCGTCAGGGACCACGTCCCAAGCTGGCGTTGGATCCGGCGCCTCCGCCGTCGTCCTGATCCAGGCGGAAAGAAGAGGAGGGGGCTAAGTCTCGCACTAGCCGGACCACCCCCCAAAAGGCCTCTGTTGAACCTCCAAGCACTCCGCTCAATGCCAGGTGCCGAGGTCGATGTGTTTTGTGTAAAACCTGTTGTAAATACTGGGTCCATTTTTCTTGCGCCCACACAACCAGTCGCTGTGATAGCGAACAAAATAAAACACAAACATTCTCAAAAAGAGAGCAAATTTCCTCTTCAAATCATAAAGGGTGTCTCGTGCCATCACGATGGTCAGCTACCCGAGCCAATTGTACCCCTGGCCACTCGGGCAGAGGCCTGGCAGGCTATCCCACGTCCTACGCTCGGAGGTGTTGATATTGCTGGAAAAGGGCGCCATAGCGGTAATCCACCCAGCCCAGAGCGAGTCGGGGTTCTACAGCCGTTACTTCCTCGTCCCCAAGAAGGATGGGGGTCTACGACCCATCCTCGATTTAAGACATTTGAATCGGGCCCTCATGAAACGGCCGTTCAAAATGTTAACCTTGAAGCAGATCCTCTCGCACGTTCGCCCAGGGGACTGGTTCCTTACATTGGATCTGAAAGACGCGTACTTTCACATCCAGATAGCCCCCCATCACAGACGATTCTTGAGATTCGCCTTCGAGGGTGTGGCTTATCAATACACGGTCCTGCCCTTCGGCTTGTCCCTGGCTCCCCGCACGTTTACAAAGTGCATGGACGCGGCTCTTCTCCCTCTGAGACAGAAGGGAATCCGCATCCTCAACTACCTCGATGACTGGCTCGTTCTGGCCCAGTCAGAGGCGGAGCTGTTATCTCACAGAGCCCTTCTCCTCAGCCACTTAGAGTGCCTAGGACTCAGGGTCAATCTGTCCAAGACAAATCTCGTTTCTGGGAGCAATTTTCGATTCGACTCAGTTGAGAGCTATGGTCATGCCAGAGCGAGCCCTGGCAATACGGCAACTAGCGGGCTCATTCAGGGCCGGAGCCCTCTACCCCCTCAAGAGGTTTCAAAGGATGCTAGGCCTTATGGCTTCCGCATCCCCAGTACTAGAACTGGGCCTGCTGCGTATGCGGCCCCTTCAGCGTTGGTTGAAACCACGGGTTCCACCTCATGCATGGCGTCACGGACGTTTGCGTGTCAGGGTGGACCAGACCTGTGTGGAAGCCCTGGTCCCCTGGAAAGGCCCACAATGGTTCGAGAGGGGCGTGCCCTTGGGGTCGGTTTGCAGAAGGAAGGTAGTCACGACAGATGCCTCCAACAAGGGTTGGGGGGCGCTGTGTGATGGCAACCCAGCTTTCGGCCTGTAGTCGAAAGCAGAAGAAGGGTTCCACATCAACTGCCTGGAAATGCTAGCAGTATGTCACGCCCTTTGCGCCTTCCTGCCAGACCTGAAGGGACACCATGTACTGATCCGCTCGGACAGCATGACTGTGGTGTCCTACATAAATCGTCAGGGGGGACTCTCCTCCAGACACCTCTTCACCCTGGTGAAGGGCCTTCTGGAATGGGCTCAGCCCAACCTGGCTTCGTTGAGAGCGGTTCACGTACCGGGCAGACTGAACCAGGGTGCAGATTTGCTATCACAAAGCAATGTCCCCTCGGGAGAGTGGACGCTTCACCCGCAGACGGTTCAGAAAGTCTGGGAGGTCTTTGGCAAGGCAGAGGTCGACCTCTTCGCCTCAAAAGACAACTCTCATTGCCCTATATTCCTTTCGAAGGACAGAGATGCGTTGGCCCACGATTGGCCCAACCTCCTCCTGTATGCTTTTCCCCTGACGTCCTTGATTCCTCAGGTACTCAAGCGAGTCAGGGAACAACATCACAAGCTCCTCCTGGTGGCCCCTCTTTGGAGGACCCAGCCGTGGTTTTCAGAACTGTGCCAGCTGCTTTGTGCAGCCCCTTGGCCGATCCCCCTGAGGCGGGACCTCCTCTCTCAGGCGAACGGGACCATATGGCACCCCCAGCCCAGTCTGTGGACCTTACACCTCTGGTGTTTGGACGGGAGTCTGAGAATCTCCCAGAAGGAGTTCTGAACACGATCTCCCAAGCTAGAGCTCCGGCTACTAGACGCCTCTATGCTCTTAAGTGGTCTGTTTTTTCCACCTGGTGTTCTACCCGTGGCAAAAATCCAGCCTCCTGCGACATATCTGTGATATTGTCTTTCCTTCAAGAACTGTTGGACAAGGGTCGCTCCCCTTCCACACTCAAGGTCTATGTGGCTGCTATAGTGGCTTTTCACGCCCCGATAGCAGACCAGTCGATTGGCAGGAACAACTTGGTTGTCCGATTTTTGAAGGGGTCTAGGAGGATAAATCCTTCTCGTCCCCACACTATCCCTACTTGGGACCTATCTACGGTTTTGAGGGCACTGAAGAGTCCCCCCTTCGAACCGTTGTCAGATGCAGACCTTAAACCCCTGACACTTAAGACCGCCTTACTGCTAGCCTTAGTGTCAGTCAAGCATATAGGAGATCTGCAAGCACTCTCTATAAGCCCCTCCTGTCCTGAGTTTGGACCAGGCGACTCCAAGGTCATCCTGAAACCAAGACATGGGTACGTGCCTAAGGTGCCCTCTACTCCGTTTAGGGCACAGGTTGTTACGCTCTCTGCTCTCCCTTCCTCAGAAGGTGATCAGGAGTTGAGTCTGCTCTGTCCAGTCAGGGCATTGAGAATGTATATCGAGCGATCCACCTCTTTTAGACAGTCGGATCAGCTCTTTGTCTGCTTTGGTGGCCGCTATAAGGGACAACCGGTCACAAAGCAAAGACTCTCTAGATGGATAGTTGAGGCTATTACGCTAGCCTATTCCTCCTTGGGTCTGGAATGTCCCATCGGAGTGCGTGCCCACTCAACTAGAGGCGTGGCCTCCTCTTGGGCGTGGTCTAGCGGTGTATCCATGGCAGAAATTTGTGCGGCGGCCGGCTGGGCCTCGCCGTCCACATTCACTAGGTTCTACAGCCTAGACATCCCCACATCCCCAAGAATCCTTTCTGCATGAGTAAATCACAGGAGGACGACCCAGGCCATGCCTTGTCCTACTCGTCATAGATGGGCCCCGCTGGGCCTAAGTACGGGTTCGGCCGTTCTCTCCATTGCATGGCGTGTATGGATCGGTTCCCATAGCGTCTAAGTGACGCAGTCCGAGTGTAGTATCGATAAGGAACATACTCGGTTACTGTCGTAACCTCGGTTCCCTGAGATACAGGAACGAGTACTGCGTTACGGGCCATGCCATGTCGCTGCACGACCTAGTCGTCGCTTCAGTCGAAGTAACCTGGGTTCCTATGGTGAAGCGGCTGCTTATATAGCCATTGGCCCCGTCCCTTCTGGCGGGCTTCGGCGGGCATTTTCGCCATAGGCTCGTGCAGCACCGCTGCCGAGTCATTGGTTCGTTCGTTTCTCTGCACGATCCAATGGCCGTGCAGTTTCACTGCGTTTATAAAAAAGGCTTCAGTCAAGGAGAAAAAAGGACTTTTTCCCATAGCATCTAGGCGACGCAGTACTCATTCCCGTATCTCAGGGAACCGAGGTTACGACAGTAACCGAGTACGTTTCTCAGTCAAAGTTTCAGTTTAATGTCGGCTTTCGAATTTGGGAAACCCGTTTTTACTCTTTGTGGTAAATTGTATGTTGTTAAATGTCACATAAATTGTTTACGTAACGTTAACTTAGTTGCTGTCTGGCTTGTTTGGCAAATGAACGTCGGAGCCGTCGCACTCAACATTCTCTGCATATCGTCAGACATCTTCATTCTGGAGTTTTCTGCCAAATGAGGTAAGTTTAGACCTTTTATTGTCTTGTTTTACACACACAAACGTAAGATAAAATGCAAAACAGAAATTATTTCGGTAACGTTACTAGCAAGCTGTCTGTGAAGCGACTGTGCAAACAGAGGCGTCCGACGTGCGGTAGCCGCTTCAGGTCAGCGTGCCAGTAACGTTAGCTCCTCGAGTTATCTGTCGCACTCTAATGGACAAATGCACACAACATTATGTCAAAATGACCGTTGTGTTTCTTTCGTTTTCTTTTCTAATGACAGGACGTGATTGCTGCTGTACTGTGAATCTCAAGCACACCTACATTCTTATCATGGGTTTGTATTCTGTTTTATTAACAGTTTTATTTAACATTAGTGTTAAGTATCAGAAAGAAAATAGTTGAGTGATTTATTCTGTTGACTTTCACAACAATGTGAAGTTGGTTGCTGTCTGATGCGTCGGAAGCCACGTCACAGACGACGTGCTAGTAACGTTACCAAAATGATTGGACTGATTACTTTTGCATGTTATCATCCTTGTGTGTATAAGGTGTGTTCAAACTGCTTGTCATTATGTATATGGTCATTTTGTAATGTATTTTGTGTTTAAGGTGACGGACAGTTCAAGATTGCTGTCGTTCAAGAAGGTAATGACCACTGTTGTGGTTGTGAGCTACAAATACCCAAATACTTACATTGGAATTCATACAGAAGTAAGCAACATGTAAGTTATGAAATGTGTATCTGTTTAATTGAAAATAATGAAGTATATTGTAAGACATAGATGATCTGACAAGCTCATATGACAGATGCAAATGGAGACTATTGGAAATGTAAGTTAATTTATAAACAGATGTTTTAATTGGCAAGTATTAGGGTTAGCAGTTCATTTAATGAACTTAAAATACTGTATGATTGATTTTCCATCTCCAACCATGTTACTCTAGTTCAGTTTCATTCATTTCATTTTTGTCATATCCATTTCTTTTAGAGTTTTCCTGTGAAGAAATCCTAAATGAGGGTTGAGATGAAGGCAACCAAGTGGGTTTGTATTCTGTTTTATTTAACATTAGTGTTAAATAATGAAAAGAAAATAGAGTCTTTGAGTCATTTATTCTGTTGACTTTTAAAACAATGTGAAGTTGTTTGCTGAACACACCTTCAAAGGTGTTCAAAGATGCTTGTCGTTATGTATATGGTCATTTTGTAATGTCTTTTTTGTTTAAGGTGATGGGCAGTTCAAGACTGCTGTTGTTCGAGAAGTTAATGAACAAATCTTCTTTCCTGTTGCGGTTGTGAGCTACAAAATACCCAGAGGGAGCGGCACTTACTCTGGAGTTCATACAGAAGTAAGCAACACGTATGTTATAAAAAGTGTATATAGCATTTGGTCGTGTTGCTGTTTATTTAGTTGAAAGTAATGAAGTATATTGTAAGACATAGTTGATTTGACAAGCTCATATGACCGATGCAAATGGAGACTATTGGAAATGTAAGATAAGCAATGTGTAAACAGTTGGAAAGTATTATGGATTGCATTTGATTTAATGAACTTAAAAAACTGTATGACTACTTTTACACTCCAACCTGCATATTACTCTGTAGTTCAGTTCAGTTTAATTCATTTCATTTTTTGTCATATCTATTTCTTTTAGAATTTTCCTGTGAAGAAATCCTGAACGTGGTTTGAGATGAAGGCAACCAAGTGGCTATGCATTCCTCCAAGACTCTTGCATGAACAATTTTGAAAATCCACGTAATATTTGAGTTTTTTTTTTTTTTAATTCAAAAAATGGCACTTGCATTAAACATGCAGATAAATGGGAAATAATACATCCCCTATGATGAATTGCATCACTTCGATGATATTTCTGTTATAAATAACTTCAAAATTTTGTTGTCAAGCCACTGGAGTCACATACTTTATACTTTTCTGGACCTTGAAAATGGTAGTTGCATAGACTATAATTTAATTAAAAATACTCTTAATTTGTGTTCTAAAAATGAATGAAAGGCTTATAGGTTTGGAATTGTATGAGGGTGACAATTCTCATTTTTGTGTGAACTATCCCTCTAAACAATATTGTTCCCCTTCAGGAACTCGAGCCGCGTCGAAACGCTTTGGGAACGCCTTCAGCGTGACCGTGCTCTGAATCACGTGTGCAATCAAACCAAAGGAAGAACGAAACGTCACAGGCGGGTGACGTCACTGACCAGGAAGCATAAAAGCACGTGCGCCAGAACGAGCGTCAGTTTCTGTCTTTCAGCAGCGCTCTGTGTTTGTGTCTGTGCTGTTCCCTTTTTGGTTGCTAGTTTGCACCACTTTCTTTTTGGCAGGGTCTGGTAATGGAACAGGAAGTAGTCACTCTCCTGAGGAAGGAGGCCATCGAGGTGGTCCCTCCTCTCGAAAGAGAGTCCGGGTTCTACAGCCGGTACTTCATTGTTCCGAAGAAGGATGGGGGCCTGCGTCCCATTTTAGATCTGCGTCTGCTGAACCGCTCAGTCAAGAGACTGAAGTTCAAGATGCTCACCATCAAGCAAGTCGTGTCTCAGATCAGGTCCGAGGACTGGTTTGTCACGATAGATCTAAAAGACGCATATTTTCACGTCTCCATCCTCCCTCATCACAGGAAGTTCCTGAGGTTTGCTTTCAGGGGCGAAGCTTACCAATATCGGGTTCTTCCGTTCGGCCTAGCACTCTCCCCCCGCACCTTTACGAAGTGTGTGGATGCAGCCCTGGCTCCTCTGCGACTCCAGGGCATCCGCATACTCAACTACATCGACGACTGGCTGATCCTAGCTCAGTCAGAGATGGTGGCAGTTCGGCATCGAGATGTCGTTCTCGCTCACATGAAGGCGCTGGGGTTGAGACTGAACGCCAAGAAAAGTGTGCTTTCTCCATTACAGAGGACCACTTATCTGGGCGTGGTGTGGGATTCGACCACGATGCAGGCACGTTTGTCTCCTGCTCGGATCGAGTCGATCCTCACTGCAGTCAAGAGAGTGAAGGAAGGCCGGTCACTCACTGTGAAGCAGTTCCAGCAACTGCTGGGTCTGATGGCAGCAGCGTCCAACGTGATACCTTTTGGCCTGCTGTACATGAGACCCCTACAGTGGTGGCTCAAGACCAAGGGGTTCTCCCCGAGGGGAAACCCACTTCGCATGATCAGGGTCACGCGGCGCTGCCTACGTGCCCTGGACATGTGGAGGAAGCCTTGGTTCTTGTCTCAGGGCCCGGTGCTGGGAGCTCCTTGTCGCCGCGTAACGCTAGCGACGGACGCGTCCCTCACCGGTTGGGGAGCGGTCATGAGTGGCCACCCTGCCCGCGGTCTGTGGAGCGGTCGCCAACTCACGTGGCACATAAATTGCCTGGAGATGCTGGCCGTGTTTCAGGCTCTGAAACACTTCCTCCCGGACCTAAGAGACCGCCATGTGTTGGTCCGCACCGACAACACCTCGGTGGTCTCTTACATCAACCACCAGGGAGGTCTGCGTTCGCGCCCCTTGTACAAGCTGGCGCACCAGATCCTTGTGTGGTCCCAGGACAAACTCCTCTCGCTGAGAGCAGTTTATGTTCCTGGGCATCTCAACTTGGGAGCAGACATCCTGTCGAGACAGGGGCCGAGGCCCGGGGAATGGATGCTTCACCCCGAGGTGGTGGAGCAGATCTGGAGAGTGTTTGGTCCAGCCCAGGTGGACCTTTTTGCCACGAGGGAGAACACGCAATGTCCCCTCTGGTACTCTCTAGTTCATCCAGCTCCCCTGGGGCTGGATGCCATGGTGCAGACGTGGCCGAGGCTACGTCTGTACGCCTTCCCCCCGATCGCTCTGCTCCCGGGAGTTCTAGAGAGAGTGCGCCGGGACGGGGTGTCCCTTCTTCTAGTAGCCCCGTACTGGCCGGGCCGAGTATGGTTCTCGGACCTGATTTCTCTCCTCGACGGCTCTCCCTGGGAGATTCCCGTCAGGAGAGATCTCCTCTCACAGGCAGGGGGCTCCATCTTTCACCCCCGGCCGGAGCTGTGGAAGCTTTGGGTGTGGCCTCTGAGGGGGCACACCTCTTAGCTTCCGGTCTCTCAACCGAGGTTGTTGAGACCATCCTCCAGTCTAGAGCTCCCTCTACGAGGAAACTGTACGCCTTGAAGTGGAAGCTTTTCACTTCTTGGTGCGGACGCCGCCAGCAGGACCCAGTTAACTGCCCAGTTGGCTCAGTGCTGGAGTTCCTGCAGGATAGGCTATCCGCAGGGTTAACCCACTCCACCTTGAAGGTTTACGTGGCGGCCATTGCGGCCTACCACGCCCCTCTCGGTGGTCTTTCTGTGGGCAGAAACCCCCTTGTTACACGTTTCCTCCGCGGTGCACTGAGGCTGAGGCCTCCGGTACGTCCCCGTGTCCCTCCCTGGGACCTGTCCGTGGTGTTAGAGGCTCTCTGCAGGCCTCCTTTCGAGCCTGTTGAGGAAATTCCTGACAGATTTCTTACCGTAAAGACTGTCCTTCTTCTTGCTCTTTCCTCCCTTAAGAGAGTTGGGGATCTGCAGGCCCTCTCTGTGGCCCCTTCCTTCCTGGATTTCGCTCCAGGCCTTTCAAAAGCTTTCCTTTACCCTCGTCCGGGGTATGTCCCTAAGGTCCCCTCCTCGACACCACGGCCTGTCGTACTTCAGGCCTTTTGTCCTCCTCCCTTTCGGGACGCTGACCAGCAGAAGCTTAATTGTATGTGTCCGGTGCGAGCACTGGACGCTTACGTCCACCGGGCTGCCAGGTGGAGAAAATCAGATCAGCTGTTTGTCTGTTATGGCCCCCCAAAAAGGGGCCTCCCTGCTTCCAAGCAAACGATAAGTCGCTGGATAGTGGACGCTATTTGCTCTGCGTATGAGGCCTCTGACCTCCCTCCTCCTCTAGGGGTCAGAGCTCACTCTACCCGGGGCATGGCTGCCTCTAAAGCTTTTCTTGCTGGGGTTCCCCTGCAAGATATTTGCAACGCTGCGGGTTGGTCCACACCTTTGACCTTTGTAAGGTTTTATGAACTTGACCTGCGGGTCTCGCCTGGTTCCTCTGTCCTTGCTCCTAGCACATCCTAGGCAGGGACTAGGGGTCTGGCGGCGTGGGCATCTCGTTCCCAAAGCGTTTCGACGCGGCTCGAGTTCCTGAAGGGGAACGTCTAAGGTTACGTATGTAACCCCGGTTCCCCGAAGGGAACGAGACGCCGCGTCTCGTAGCCATCCTCCTGCGTCCCTGCGAGCGCTGCTTCTCTCCTGGAAGCTGACGCTCGTTCTGGCGCACGTGCTTTTATGCTTCCTGGTCAGTGACGTCACCCGCCTGTGACGTTTCGTTCTTCCTTTGGTTTGATTGCACACGTGATTCAGAGCGCGGTCACGCTGAAGGCGTTCCCAAAGCGTTTCGACGCGGCGTCTCGTTCCCTTCGGGGAACCGGGGTTACATACGTAACCTTAGACGTTTTTTCTTATAAAAAGTTTTGAATCTTGACTCTTTTACAGTTTGAAGTTTAAATTGTGTGACCACTTTTTAGTGCGACACCTGTATTGTACAGATCATGATTTCTTTTTTTTTTTAATTCCGTCTGTTATACTGTTTAAAGCTAAACTGTTCTTACAGGCATTTTTCAGAGTTTGACACATTGTTAAATGAATTGAGTATTTGATATTGTTCAGTCCTAACCCACTTAAGGCAAACAAAAGCCATTGAATGCACTTTTAAGAATGTTTACATGAAGTAAAAATAAACCATGTTCAATTTGTATATTGTGCTGGATTTATTTGATATATATGATATAGATATAAATACACCAATAAAACAGAAAAAGTCCTGTTTTTTTTAATGGTGGTAGACTGTAAATTAACATACTAAATTTATGGTACAAAGTCCAGGTAATGAGCTGCAAGTACTTTTCCTGTTTTTTTTTTTTATGGAATTTTTTTTTTTACAGTGCAGATCGCATCACATACATGTTTTTGAAAAATGCCTCTAATATGGTCTGGTTTGGATCATTAGAGCAGAGTCTCATTTTCGCTCTGTTTTTGACTACTTTTCTCTTTAACAATGTCATTCTGACATAATTATACATACATAACTGAGCAGCGCACTTCCGGAGGCGGGATGTGTGTGTACATAAACAAAAATTGGTGCCGAGCGTACTCTGTGAAATGTAAAATCTGTGATCCAAACGTGGAAATTCTAGGCATGACTTTAAGACCTTTTTATTTGCCAAGAGAGTTTGGATGCATTCTTTTGTTTGTGGTGTACATACCGCCCAGTGGCAAACCAACACAAGCGGCCAGCCTGATTGCTGAACGTGTACATGAACTGCAGCTCAGTTACACAGATGCACCTGTGATTGTACTTGGAAACTTAAATCATTGTAACTTGGAATTTGTGTTACCGGGATTTGAACAATATGTAAAGACAGAAACAAGGAAAAACAATATCCTTGACAAATGTTTTGTAAATGTTAAGGATGCTTATGTGTCTAGGTGTAGACCACCAATACTTAACTCTGATCATAATGTGGTCCATATGATTCCAGTCTATAAGACTAAATTTAAAAGAGGTAAACCGGAAAAGAAAGTGATTAGGTTGTGGTCGAATGAAATGAGAGAAGAATTGAAAGCTTGCCTTGAATGGACAGACTGGGAAATCTTTCATGATGGTTCGCTAGATGAAAGGACTGAAGAGATAAATGACTATATTAATTTCAGTGTACAGCTGGTTATTCTTACTAAAGAGATTACAGTTTATCCAAATAACAAATCATATGTAACGAAAGATATTAAGGAAGTTATGTTAAGTAGTTTTAAAAATAAGAACTTGACACTACTTAGACAGAAAAAAACACTAAAAATAAAACTAAAGGAAGCTAAGGCATCTTATAGACAACACCTAGAAGATGAGTTTCAGGCCAATAATAGTAAGAAGGTGTGGAATATTTTAAAAACAATGACAGGACTAACATCATTAAATAAATCAATTACGACAGATAATCAGATTTGTTTTGTCAATGAATTAAATACTTATTTTTCTAGATTTGAGAGTACTAATAACTGCGTCAACTATAATGAACTACTTGGCACAGTTGTACCTTCTTCCTCAGAAAGGATTGTTATTGATGTTGATGATGTTAGGAAGATGTTTCAGTCTACAAATACAAGAAAAGTGGCGGGACCTGATGGATGTAGTCCTTGCCTTTTAAACAATTTTGCTTATGAGTTGGCGCCAGTGTGGCAGCCAATTTTTCAGAAATCTATTGACACGCAGATTGTTCCTAGGTTATGGAAAACTTCATATATATAACCACTGCCTAAAATTTCATGTCCAAAGGAATGCAAGGATTATAGACCTATAGCTCTTACTTCAGTCATAATGAAATGTTTGGAAAGAATTTTACTTAAACATCTGGTGAGCACTATTAAGCACAAACTTGATCCATGTCAATTTGCCTATAAGCAAGGTTGCAGTACGGAGGGTGCTGTGGCAGCTTTGGTGCATATTATTTCTAAATATTTAGATAAACCTAATACTTATGTGAGAACTCTTTTCTTAGATTTTTCCTCAGCATTCAATACAATTCGAGTTGATATTTTGGTGTCTAAGCTTCTTAGGTTGGATGTAAATCCCTATTTGATTCGCTGGAATGTTTCTTTTCTTACAAATAGAATTCAGATGGTTAAACTGAATACAACTCTGTCAACTGCAGTTAAAACAAATGTTGGAGCACCCCAAGGCTGCGTCAGTTCTGCTATGCTTTTCACTGTGTACACAGATGACTGTCGTGTGGATAGGTCTAATCAATTCATCTTAAAGTACG